>LKNJ01000368.1:217571-353918 GCA_002120245.1 Maccullochella peelii | reverse complement strand
CGAAAAACGTACGGAAGAAGAAGAAAAATAAAGAACAGGATAACAATAGTGTGAATGCTGAATCAGCATTCCCACTAATTAAATACTGCAGCAGTTTTTCACACATAGTTACAAAGCACTTAACAAAAATGACAGAGAAGACATTATGCAGTCATAGCACAAAAAGCAGTAAAATAGAAACAGCACGTACAATGAAGCAGCATTTACGCAGAAAAATCATAAACCATGGAAAACAGATCTAGGTTGGGATGATAGGAAATAAACCAGTGGCAGGCAAAGATGGGAATAAACTTCTCTCTCATATCACTTTTCTAACCAGTACCTCTGGGTGCAAATCTCAGAGGGAGTTCAAAGATCAGAGATGTAGCTGGGTCACGGGTAAAATCTTTATCTAACAGGCAGCCTATGGAGGGAAGTTAAAAATGGGTTGTGATGTAGTCCTGACTGTATGCTGCAGAAAAGTCTGTCTTCGATCACAGGAGAGAGTAGACAGTAAAGAGAGTAAGGCCCGGATAACTTTTAACTAAGTAAGAAACAGATTAAGACATCATTTTGGCAGGTGAACAAGCTGTAAGAGTAAATGACTCGACACTCAAAGCAGAGTTTAATTACATCAAGCCACATGTGTAACTTTG
The DNA here is from genome assembly GCA_002120245.1 of Maccullochella peelii. Lineage (NCBI taxonomy): Eukaryota > Metazoa > Chordata > Actinopteri > Centrarchiformes > Percichthyidae > Maccullochella > Maccullochella peelii. The sequence goes on along the minus strand of LKNJ01000368.1, from coordinate 353,283 downwards.
GACTGTGTTTATAAGCCTTTTAGGAGTGTCCCAAATTCCACAGTGAAAGCCCAAGTGTTTAGTCAAGATTCTGTGACCCAAGGATCAACGATATGAAAAAGACCAAAGAGTCAACCAAATCTGGTCAGGCAGACCTGTAGGCCTACACACACACACACACACACACACGTTTGTGTCATCACAGCTATCAAACTTTTGGTACCTCTTTGCCTAGCTGAATATAGGGTCACACTTTTGGTTGACAGCTATCAGGCTATTTTTTGGCTGGGAGCAGTTTCCAGGCAACCAGTGAAGACTTAGGGACGTTACTGGTCAAAAAATAAATAAATAAATAAAATAGTCCAGCACATAGAAGCCCAGTTAAAACGTCGAATTGTTGTTTTTACACTTCTGTTTTTGTATGGATGAAACAAAACAAGATATAATTAATTATATTAGTTAATTAGTGCGCTTTTGAGGTGCTGGTAGATGGATATTGTTACCTTTGGACAGAGCCAGGCTAGCTGTTTCCCCATTTCCAGTCCTTGAGCTAAGCTAAGCTAAGCTAAGCTAACCGGCTGCTGGGGTTAGCTTCATATTTAGCACACAGACATGAGAGTGGTGTTGATCTTCTCTTGTTACTCTCAGCAAGAAAGCTACGTTCAGCCATTCTATTATCCTTCACGTAACATTTTCCTGATCACCTGTGTGTCCTCTCCCCGGTCTCGTCGTTCTGATCACTGCAGTCTCTCTGCCTCTCTGAAGCCTGCGTTCGCTCTCTATTCTAAACGCATATCAAATAACCAGAGTAGACACAGCACAACAGATGATGATCAAATAATGTGGCATTTACAACTCCACAGGATGTTTGTAGACTTAAAATAGACTAAATCTATGCAGACAAAGCTACAAATTAATTTTGATTTAGAGACTTATGATGACAAGTGTTTAACACAGTTTCAGTCAGTGCTGATTACACTACATTTCCATCTCACCATTGACCTCATTTCTCTTCTTTCTGTCTTTGATGCCTGCCATAAGTAAACTAGCTGATTTTATTTTACCATAAAAATGTGCTGCTTCCCGTACACAGGCTTAATTTCTTTTTTATTTTCTTTGAGTTTTCTCATTTTAGCCTTAAACTTTATCACATTCCATTACAGATAGCTGGCTGTAATGAAAATGCCACAAGCACTGCACACATCCATGCCCAGCAACATACTGTAGCAGAGTATTTTCTTATGAAGAGCCTGTTTAACTAAAACCCTTTCTGCTTGTCTTGATAAGACAAAGTACCGTTGCTGACACTTGCAGCTCTGGCGTCCTGGCTGGCCTTGGCATCTCTCGCAAGCTGTGCCCGCGTGGCGGCAATCAGGCTGTCGTGCGCCAGCTCCTGTACCCGTAGATACCAGGGAGCACTGCCATCTATCCCGTAGTCCCCTGATGAGACCCCCTCATCGTCATCGTCCCCGGCGCCATCTGCGGCGAAGATCAGTGACTCTGAGGAGGCTGTGATGCCTGAGAGGGGAGAAAAGGCGGGAGGAGAATAACCGTGAAACAAGAAATCCAGGGCCAATGCAATCTTCTGTAAGATCATCAATGGCCTGAGCCCCTCTAGGTCAAATTCCTGAATTCATTATTGTCCTCCCATCGCACTCAGCAATTTTGGGTTTAATTTTATGGCTTTATTCTGAAAGGCCAAGAGGATGCTGGCCAACAGACACATTGAAAAAGCACAAAAACACCCTAAAAAAACCCAATCCCTCTTGATTTAGACTTGAATTGAATGTAATAGACAGAAAGTGATTCCGTCTACTGAAAAGTATTTTCTATCCTTCACACCACTCACTGAGTCACAGACAGAACACAGCACGCTGCACAAAAGGTGTATGTCAAGGGGCCAAAATTAATGTTTTTGGCTCTCCTTCCAAGGGGCTGATGAACCAAGAGAATGTGCCTGCCAAGGATCATTTCTTCCAGCCAAAACAATTCAGTTTTCCTCATGAAAATGTGTCACCCAATTTCTTTTTAACACTGCGTGCAGAATCAGGAGACACAAGGTACGGACACAAGATCGGATTTAGAGTTTCAATGTAAAACCTCTCATGCTTTTAAAATGAATTGAAAACATGATGAAAAGATCTTTTGAACGTCTTTTCTGAAGTTTAAACGCATAGGTTTCTGCCCGGTGCATGGTAGGTGTAAATTTCAGACTCTAGTATATGTGACTAGGTAAAGGTTGGTTGTTTGGTGTTCCTTTTTACCTTTTGCAAGGTTCAGTAGAACATAAGTGCTGTCTGACTGTTGTAGGTCATGGAGGATGGGTGGGGGGCTGGGTGAGGCCCGTGGATGAGAGTGTGTCTGGACCACTAACGGGCTTCGTTCTGGCACACCTCCGAACTCTGACAGGGACGGTGAACTCTCAGGCCCATGGCTCAGGCCTCCATCTGAGGAGAAAACCAGTGTTTGCTAAGTTTTACTCCTGAATGAAACGCAGTACATTATCTGCTAATGAATACCCCAAATAATCAAACTATGGTTTACACTGTTTGGCAGGTACAATAAGAGCGCAGTAATTGCTTTAATGGCATGAGTGTAGACTAGCAACTAGTAACATAGACAATGCAGGTTCAAAATATAGAAAATATATATAAAAGTAAACTTTTCAATGACGTAATGAGAAAATATGTTGTACACAGTGCAATTTGATAAGAAACACTGAATATAAACATGTCTGTGTTTCCTCACGAGAACTTCCATTTTAAAAATGTGGCAACTGAAACAAGTACAACATATCACCTTTTAAATCGATATGGTGAACTAGTGTTTTGGGCCACCTGGTGAATGTTAGACCAATATTCACTCTCTTTTAGCTCGGTTTTTGGTCTCCGCCAACTCCTGAGGGAAATATCCGGCTCTTTAGCAACTAAATGTTCCACTATGTTCACCAGCTTATTGCTAACTTTGTCAGTCTGCTGTTTGGTGCTGGGCAGGTAGTGAACAGTGGGTTTTTAGAGATTTTTCCACTGAAAACAGCTGCCTGTTGCAACCAAAAATGACGCTGTGAGAGCGGTGAGAGTGAACCACAACAGTAAAGTTGCAGCCAGACAGCTAAACAATGAGCTGAAACTCAACCAGCTCCGTTGGTTGAGGGGAGCTGCAGATTTGGGTGATAATTCTCTGTAGGTTCATCACTACAAGCGACCCCTTTCACATTTTCATTTGATACATAGCTCTTATAAAAATATCGATTATATTTTGAGTTTTAAGATTCAGAAACTGAGTGGCAGAGATGTAGCCTTTCCTCACTACAGACATTTTCAATGTGGAACTGTTCTACTCTCCGACAGTTCAGCTGTTTGCTAGTTGGTGGCTTTTTTCTTTACATTTTAAATCATGGCAAACAGGTATTCAAAGTACTTCAAAATGCAGTAAATAAAATTTGCCATGTTAGATTAGGGTTAAGTTTTCTTCTTCAATTACACAGATACGAGTGATAAAGCAGAGATGACTGTCTTGGACTACAATTTGCAAAATCATTTGTAATGTGATACCATTGAAAAACGTGTGCGGACTCAATTGTTTCTTTTTTTCACATGTACTTCTGTCCAGACCAGCACCTAGTATTCATCGCGTTTGGTTTGGATGTGCGCGCTTTTATAAACTTTATTGTGATAGCATTACCATGTACCACATACTGTGAGGTACCCTGTAAATCCAAAACCCTTTTGTTATGCTATCTTGACACTGGAGCTGTCAAACATTTGTAAACTACGTGGCCCACAACAAAGGCGATAGTAATATTACTGAACACTAAATATGAATCATTAGTGGCATTGTGTGACATGTAGTAACCCCGAAAAGGCCTTGTGGTGGCCAGGGCAAGAGCAGTGAGCAGCTGCTGACCTGTGAGCTCCAGCGGGCTGCACAGTGAGCTCTCAGCTGGAGCCAGTAGAGGCAGGCAGGAGTGTTTGGACTCGGAGTCCTCCAGACCCTGCACCAACGGGATGGACGCGTTCTGTACAAACTGCACCAGCAGCTGAGAGGAGAAAAGAAAAGAAAAGAGAGCCAAGTACAGGGAGACAGTCAGGATATGAAGCTCATTAGTCACAACAAAGTCTTCTGCAACTGCAATAAAGGTGGAGCATGAAGATGATGACGGCATTACCTCTGGTTTGGAGTCGAGCTCATCAGAAAGCATGGGTCACCCTGAGTGGAACCTGCAGAATAACAGGATAACACTGACCCATCAAACGCACCCAGATTTGCTACGACTAATCAAAGCAATACTTAAGTCAAATCTGACCTACTAAATGTGAGATTCTCTGTCGGTCATACGCGTGGGGTGCAGGTCATCTTCGAGTCAAAACCACCACACAGTCTGCGGTCAAACAACAGGACAAAACGTCAAAATTGCTAGTTGACAGCGAGTCGCTACGAGTTTGACAATTAAAGACCGAATAACTGGCCGGTCAAACAATGCAGCTAAATGTAGCTAAAGCTAAACAGAAAGTTACAGCGTCAGTCTAAACTGTGTTGGATAAACATACAGATTAGACGTTACATTAGACAGACGTTGTTAACTTAGCTAGCAGGGTTAGCAGTTACCAAACTAGCTACCGGGGCTACAAGACAGATGTTAGCCGCCCGGTGTCAACGCCTGGCCGCACGGTGTACCGTCAGCGGCATTTAATGCCATTAAATATCCAGTAACATGAAACTAATTCGTTTACCTTGCAATAGTTGTGTAACTGAGGTACAGCGTGAGAACCACTTGATAATTGTCCCAAAACAGAGGAGCAGGTTTGTTCTACGGCGTCTCTGATGGAACAATGTTTGAACACTTCCGCGTTTTCCTCACAGGGGATCCTGTCTCATCGACGCCATCCAGTAGTCAAAACTGTAAACTACACTTTAAGGCAAGACAAAATTCACTCTGGAATCAAAACAGATCTTGAGGCATTATTGCTTTTTGGTAAGTTAATAAATAAACAAATCCCCCAAATACCTGAAAAATTAAAGATGAATTGTTTGTTTGATAAGAAGATGGAGGAGGTGGCCAAGGGGTAAATCACCACTTCTCTTTTTGCTGTAGTGTTGAAGTCCCCTTTTTTGAAAGCTTTATTTAAAGACCCTGCACACCCACACAGGTGTTCTCCGTTACTCTGGAGCTATAGTGGGAGTGGGAGGTCTCCAAACTCCACTTAGCCCACTTCATAAGAATATTTACAAGCATATAGATTGAGTTCAAACCAAAATTTAAAAAATGAACTCCTACAATATTTCACTGCAGATAAATAGATGAATAAAAAGTCTTTATGGCTCCTGAAGTGTAATCTGACAGATTTCTATTTAGCTAGTCACTTTTTTTTCCTCAGTTTTTCTAGTGTGAGAGAGGTGTGTGGAAAACTCCAAAAATAAACATTTCACTCTTCCTCTTTATCACCTCCATCCAAGATGCTTAGTGCTCCTCCTCCTCCTCCCCATGCAACCTAAAATATGGTGCCTGAACTGATTTTGGACAATCAAGAAGCAGTACCATTCATTTGGACAGATATCACTGCAAAAACGAGGCGTGTAGCATCACAGCCAACATTTTCTTTGGAATGACATTTATTACACAAGCTATGAGTCTCTAACTCGAAATGTACAAAAAGAGCCCTAAAGCATGTTACCTCAAACCTTTTATCCATCCTAGTTTATTGATCTTTGATTGGTATAGCTGAAATGTCATTATTTAAAACCAGTTCCGTGTCCTCAAAGGTTTTGAGCTGTAAGACATGAAACTGGTGTTTTGGTAAATCCCCAACAGTGGCAAATTCCCATCAGGATTTCAACAACTTTCTGTATTTACATTTTTAGAATAGAAAAAAAGATTGCCAGCAAGCCACACTGCATTCAGCCTGCTTCTTTCCACTAAAGCAATCCATCATGTTTCCATTCCTTTTTTTATTTTCGCTATAAAAAAACAGATTATTTGGGCTAATGATCATTTTGTCCATCACTACTGTTTGGTCCATTACTGAGAAATTTTGATAAAACAATCAATCTTTTTCACAAGCATTTTTTTAGCATCTTTAAAGTGAAAGACAGCAGACTGAAACACACTGAGGAAACACTGCTGCCAGCATTTAGATACAAAACTCTAAATCCAGTGTTATGAAATTACAAATGTCCTACTGTACAAGCAATGCTAGTCTTTCCTCTTTTTCAATTAACTTCTTGTTCGGAAAACACTGCGGTTACATAACACGATCATGTCACAACGACGCCAATAACAATCCATGACACAGCATGTAGCATTACGTAATAGGGGCATCAGAGACTTATGGTTTGATACAGTCAATCAATAGTCAACAACATGGACCAGATCCAAGAAAGAGTAACCATACCAGTGTGAATCCATGTAAACAAAACCAAACTTTAGATTACATTGAGCTGATGGGAACCACTTTCTAATAAATAAACATGCTATGGTAAAAACTGATTTTTTAAAAAGATGGAGATGAACAGCGTTGTTGTGCTATTTTCGGCCAAAACTTCATTGGCCTTCGTGATATTTCAGTACCATCATTTTTTCCGCTGGCAGAGGACCAGTATCGGAACAGCAAGATCAAATTTCAGAAGGCGGCCATCAAACCATTTTTAAGATTTTCAGACTCTACAGGGACCCATCAACATTAATTCCAAAAATATAACATTTGTCTGCATCTGGACGAGGAGGAACTGGTCTACAAGAGTTCAAATTCATTCTGTAATAATTACAGACATTTAAAGTTTAGGTAAATGTGTGAAATGTGTTGCTGGTCCAAGAAATAAAGAAAAGGAAAGTTTGCACTGGTAGGGTCTCAACTCTGAAGAATGTGTGAGAGCTGTAAAAAAATTAAAAAATAAATTAAAAAAAGAGCTCATTTGTTTTTGGCCAAGGCAAAAGACCAAAATAGTGCCAGCAGTCTTGCTGCTGTGCCGGTTCGAAGGTCTTAATAAAGCCTTCATTAAGGACACGTGGTACTAAAACAAATCACTGATCTATTACAGTGACAATAGCACAAATATTATAGCCATATGAAAAGATTCTGTTTTCTTTACCATGCATCAAAATTATTTTGCAATGCAATGAGCCAACTGTGGCTTTTAAAACCTTGATTTGAGAACTAAAAAAGATTTACAGCTGAGGTCCTATGGTTAACACACGCGTAAGAGATGCGCAGGTCGTGACTTGTAAGAATTTCACTTATTTCTGTAACTTCGATTTCTGACGTTTGGAAAAAGCATCATTAGCACACAAACACCAAAAACACATTTAGGTTGCTTCATAAATGAATTGTAGGTTTCTGAACATCCACTGAATTTAAAAAAATGGTGCATTCAGGTTTTTTGTTTGTTTTTTTTAAACTTGGTAGTGCAGAACAATCTACAACGTCATTGTGACATGGCCAGCTAAATACTGCTGGAAACTTATGTGCCAGTTTGGCTGCACTCACCGGCTTGAACCACACTGATTATAGTGGGGAGACACAGCATGGTGTTCCAATAGGACTATGACCCTAAACATAGTCAAAATGTCTAAAAACTGAAACATACCAATTTATTTAGTGTTTCAACAAAAACACTCGAATCATCTGCTACTGTGCCCTCAGTCAAAATGCCCACTGATTGTGACTGAGACAGTCTGTTAAATAAAAACTCAAAAGTTAATCAGTGCGCTCCAGTCCCTTCAAATAAAAGCTGAGATATAAAACAAAACAGATGTTATTTTCAGAACACCCACAACTAATTCAGAAAAGAACCAAAACTTCTGAGTTTATGTGACAAAGACTTGCATACATTTGAAGCAGAACACATGACCATGAACTTTTTAACTGTATTCATGTTCTGATATGTGATAAGACTGCAAAAGAAGACTATAAATGATCCCTTACTTGAGATGTTCCTCATTAGCCATTTTAAGTCAACATAAGCACAGCAAGTACATTATCATCACATCACATATTATATAGTTAAAGACAAAGTGTTAAATACTGAGGAAACTGCTAGTAATAAAAAAAAAATCCTTACAATGTAAATATTATGCATGGCTACACTATAAGGAATAGTATTTATACACTGATGCTTCATAATGTATTTCAAGTACTGCAACTTTTGCAGTCAGCCTCAAATGAGCCACCATAGCTGCCATTCCATTCTGCCCAGAAATTGCTTCAGAACTACTAGAGATTATTTAGTGCAAATGGGAAGTTCTGGGACATACATTGAGTGGACATTAAGGCCATCATTTATAAAACATCCAAAAAAAAAACAACAACTAATAAAAGCATAACAAAAGTGTTCCTAATTTGGATGTTGTAATTGTTGGGACATTCTTTGTAAAATGAAAATAAAAATCTGGATTTATGAGGCCCAAAGTTGATGTCTTCATCAAGAAACCAGACCTGATGGTTGTCTAAGTGGACTCAAAAAGGTTCACAAAATGAATATTTCATACAAACAGAAAGGAACTTAAAACAGAAAAAGTCTGAACTTAAGTTGGACAGTATTACCACATTAAATTACACCCATGTATATAAAAAAAAAAAACACCACAAAAACAAAGACAGATCAATATGGAACTATAGGAAGCACCCTTTACACTGGGATGTTTCAGGGAAGCATCTAAGTGGCTGTTAAGAGCTTTACTTCCAGCCAGTTTGCACTGTGTTACAGCCATCAACATGATGGGAATGCGAAACTTGAAACCATCAACGGGGCGTGCCAAATCTTTCACATCAAGTTTTAAAACACAGCAGGAACTAAAAAGACACTTTAGGCACATGTTTGTCTATTTAAAAGAAGCTGACTGGTAAGAGTCCCTGGACACATTCAAGGTGACATGAGAACATTTCCTTAAGCCTGTTATAATCATCGAGTTAACATTATTTTAACTGCTGCATAAAAGAATTCAGATTATATAGACACACACCTTGTCATGCATTGTTAAAGTTTAAATATCCAGTTTTAGGGGCTTTAATCAAGCTTTCAGATTATGAGCCTGTATTGTGCATTCAGTAAAAAAAAAAAAAAGTTTTGTATTTGTTCATCCCTTCATGCCTTAGATTCAAATCTCTCTGGGCTTTTGGGTCTTGATTGCCAATGAGCCAAAGATTTCTGTGCAGCAGAGAGGCAGGTGCAGTATGGTAGAACAGTGAGCTGAGGTTCTGGCCTCGTTTGACCTTCAGGTCCCTGACACACCAAGCCCACAGTTGGTGACCGGGCAGCACTTCCAAGTGGGTGGCCAACCATAGCCTATAGTTTCTGCAATGTGTTCATCATTGATGGCACTAGTCGGACATTATCTGTGGCTTGATTAAGCTTGTTGAATTAGCAACTGAGGCAATTAGAGAGAGAGCACTCTGACTTTAGTGTCGCTGCTTCACCTCAATTTTTTCCTCTTTTTGCACAAGCTAAAGACTACAGTGTGACAACACCAGGGTAGGGCAAAGCAAAGTGTACAATGTATGCCGATATTCGTAATTCATAATCTGAGGAAACAATGAGACTATTTTTACAAATTCTGTGGCAGTGTAGTTTGCTTTCCATGATGTTTCCTGGATTACTAATACAGACTGCTGACTAAAATGTTTCCTCTCACACAGGTGCAGAACATATGTGCATGTTGGTGGTGAACTGGCCACCAGCTGTAGTCTTATAACGAGTGCAACAGAAGACGCAAGGCAACAAAAAGTCTTTATCTGCACCAATTGTTTGAGGTCGGCTTGGTGTGTCAGGGCCCTGAGGCAGCCGGCAGGCAAAATGTAGGCCACAGCCCCACTGTCTGCGTGAGAGTCTGGGGATGGGTGTGTATGGTAGAGCACATTACTTTCGGTCCATCTGTCTCTGTATGCTCCAACCCCCAACCCCGGCCTTCCTTTCCCCATCTCAGTCTAAAGAATTACTGTCTAGAACTAGTCTAGCTCTGATCTGCCTTTCTCACCGTCTTCCTCCTGAAGGCTGGCCTGCAGCTTAACACAGATGTTGGTGTCACTGCTACACAGAGCCCGAAGGAAGAGGTCTGTGTGTTCTTTTAGCTGGTCTAGGTCGTTCTGGGTGCGTCGGTTCTGTCGGTGGAGCTCCTTGGTGCGGAGTGCAATGTCTAGCAGGCCAGATTTGCTCAGGATGTTGTAAGTGTTGCAGAAACGCTTCCTCTTTTTATCAGCGTCACCATCACTGTGGTCACATTCCCCTGCGGAGCTGTTCTCCTGGGTGACCGTCTGGGGAACAGGGAGTGTCTGGTTTTTGGAGCCAATGGTGTGAGTGAAAGACAGGGAGGTGGTAAACTCTGCATGGCTGACAGCTGATGAAGGCCTCTCGCTGGCAGGACTACTGCTGGCGCTGGTTGGTGGTCTGTGGAGAGAAAGTCGGCTCTGGAGCAGAGGAGACATGGTGCTGGGGGTAGCAGGAAGACTGGGAGTGGTTGAGCCAGAGTTACTTGCACCATCCCACAGACTTCTCTGCTGCTTCTCTCTGTGTTCCTGGTGGTTGGAGGCCAAACTGCTACCTCTCTCTGACCCTGAAAAAGAGGAGAAGGAGTAAGAAGAAGAGGGGGAGGGGGAGGAGGTGGAGGAAGATGAGGAAGCAGTTCCTCTCCCTGAGGAACTGGAGCCATCTCCAGGATGTGGAGCAATCTTGGGGTAGGATTTCAGGATTGGAAGATACTTCTTAGGGCGCCGGTGTCTAGAGGAGGCCTCTTTGGGGGCAGGGGAAGCTTGACGAGAGACCACAGGCTGGAGGAAGACCACCTGAGGCTGCTGGACAACAGGCTGCACCACCTCCACTGTAGGACTAAACCCCCAGGGCTTCAGAGCAGGAGGATTATCTCCAGGCTGCAAAGGCAACAAAGTCGAAATTGAGGACTTTAAAAAGGCAGGTCCCTATTTCACCCATGTGTTTCTTTTTTGTTGTTTACAATGAGACACAATGAAAAAGAATTCAAAAAGTGGGGAACTGTAACACTCTTGACATACAAAATAAGAACAAAAACCATAAACATACCAATTCATAATTTCGTCTATGGAATGGTTAATATCATAAACGGTATATAAAGATGGATGACATGACAGCTCCCCAAAAGTGAAGCCAAAACACATCGATCGCCCCCTGGTGGCCGGCTGCAGTATAGGTCATAAAGAACTGATGTATGATGTATGTTCAATTGTTCCTTTTTCTGATTAGTTTGGTTTTAATGAGTTATTTGATGCTATAAAAAGGGGGCGTGACATAATTGACAACTTGTGGTGTGCTAGCAATTGTATGGGCGGGACCTCGATGCCATGGCTCCACTGCGGGTCACTACTGCGCAGACTCTGGCTCCAAATGACATCGCCAGCACAAGACGGCAGCACCTGTACCCGGTGTATTTTGGTTTCATTTTTGTACAGAGGGAGGACATGGAGACGTCCATTTTTATATACAGTCTATGGTAAATAATGACAAACACCCATCACAAATTTCCGAATGCCTCCGAAATGACTTTTGAACGCCAATATCACGAAATTAATTTCCATCCCTAATAGAGATGCCTGGTCACCTGCGTTTAACCCATCATGGAGGAGGGATGCTGAGGTGCAGTCCATTCATTCAGACAAACTGCAAACGCAGGTTAGACCCACATCATTGTGTCTGCAGAAATGGGGTATAACCAGCACCAATGTAAAATACAAACAAAATACGGACAAAATAACTCGACTTGAAACGCACAAACTATGCCAGCAACATCCATCCATCATCTATACCGCTTATCCTCAGAGGGTCGTGGGGGGGCTGGAGCCTATCCCAGCTGACATTGGGCGAGAGGCGGGGCACACCCTGGACTGCTCACCAGTCAATCACAGGGCTGACACAGAGACAGACAAACATTCACACTCACACCTGCGGGCAATTTAGAATAATCAATTAACCTAATCTGCATGTCTTTGGATGGTGGGAGGAAGCCGGAGTACCCGGGGAGAACATGCAAACTCCTGCCATTCCATTTAATTAATGAAAATAAAAAAAGGTGTAAGACAGACTAGAGTGATACCATTGAGTTTAAAACTGGTCTGCTTAACAAATTGTTTGAGGCCAAAGTCAAAACTTAAATAACCCACTACAGAACCATAAATCAAGTAAACATCACTCTCATTGTCTGATCTTATTGTCTATTTTCATTATTTAATGAATTGTGAATTTAATTTTAAGCTACATGTACTTTACTTTTACATCTCCGCTATTGGTCAGCAAGTAGTCTCGACCCCACGTGAATGGTCAGTCTTTTTTTTTGGTGACACATTCCAGACAGCTGTGACTGGACTGTGAAGACACATTCAAGTTAAACACAGGCTGGACCACAACTTTGCTCCTGTGACCTGCTCATATCACTGCCTGAAGAGAAAAGGTTGCGAGCTGAACCTGAGAGGAAGCAGAGAACGAGTTCATCCATGCAGATAATGTTATATGGTTTAAGTTACAGGATTAATGTTTTGCAGTGTAGCAACAGTGTACCTGCTTGAGGAGAACGTTGTTCATGATGATCATAGGAGAGAGGCTGGAGTAGGGGCCTCCCAACACAGCCAGCTGAGAGGCCTGGGGCCCCGAGCCAGAAGTCTGCAGCCCCTGCTGTACAACAGGGCGGGCTGAATCCTCAGAGTCTGTGGTGTCCATTGTGCTCATGTGCTCCGAACTTGCGTCTATAGACCAGGAAGAAGAGTGACTGGGGTTCAATTAAGTGATACCTTATAATCTAAGCACATAACATTGTGGAAGAGCAAGGTTGAACCTGAGAATCCGGAGTCTCTCTCTGAATCCGCCCGGGAGCCTCCAGACTTCATGATGTGTGGGGTGTTTGCTGCCCCTGAGTGGCTCTCTACGTTCCTCTTGGTGCTCATCTTCAAGACCTTGTCCTTGGCTCGCTCTCACAGCAACTACATCAACATATCAAAGGCTGGGAATCAAAAACACTAAGTAGACCCTCTTTTCATATCAATGACAGACTATTAAGTTGTGTGTGTGTGTATGGTGTTATCTGACATATTCAGTTAGAGCTGGACAACATATCTATATCATGATGTAGTAGTGCATGCTAGTGATATTTTGTGATATAAAACCAAAGCCTTTTCCTGACCTTACTGGACAGTACCACGTGAGTGTAATGAACGGTCTATAATACTACCTGTTTGGCCATCATTCTTTTACAAACAGCATCTATTATCTCTATTAACCTCTCCTAGTTTTGTACAATTAAGGTAACTAAATAAAAACACCAAAAGTCATAGCTGTCATAAAAAACGTATATTTAAAGTAACGTTACCGATGTTAAAGTATTAACGTTAGCTGAAATTGTGAAGATAACGTTACTAAATATTAGTATGAGGCTAACGAATAGTCTTAAGTACCACAAACATTTACATGACATGAAAAGGAAGTTACGTGTAGCATAACATTTGATATATGACGGCCTAACTGGCTAAAACCAACTGAACACTTCAAGAACGCAAACAATTAAAGTTAGCACTTTGGTTAGCTACATGACGTGCTAACGCTAACGTTACGTTAAACTGTTAAATGCAAAGCTAACGTTAGAGAGTTCGCTGACTCGAAGTGCACAGTAGTAGCAGGTACAAAAACACCACAAGATGTTTGAGAAACACAAAAGAATACGCGTACCTTCTCTTTGGCGCTGTTACATCGACGCTGTCTTCAAAGCTGAGGGATACGAGCTTTCAGCCGGGTCTCAGCGCCTTCTTTTCCTTGGTGTTGACGACCCCTTGGCTGCTGCTGACCAGCTACGTTGGCTAGAACTCGGTGTTCCACATTACAATACACGAGACACACCGCCCCTCCCCTGTACTTGTCACATGCGGAGCGCGGTGACAACAGCCGTTAACAGTTGCAGTTCAATTGTCTTCTGCGAGCGTCAAAACGGAAAGTAGGCAATCGGTGGCCCGTGTACTTTCTCTCATCTACCGACAATTGTTCATAGACGGCGAAAAATGCAAGGGGCAAGATATTTGTTACAGCCATTCTGCCATATTTGGTAGTTAAGGGCGTAGCCTTGTCTGGATTATCGCAGACGTCACATTCTTTAGGTCGGCTACGCCCGCCCACTGATCCACTTTCTGGCCTCTGATTGGCCGGCGCAGCCAGCTGAAAAACGTGACCGCTGCCAAATGTGTGCTAAGTTAAGGACATTGTGTTCGCCGTGCAGTTAGGGAGGAAGTGTACAGTACAGGGCAGACATCTCAATTGTACTGTCGGAGAACCCAGTGACGTAAGGTCTCGAGCGTGATGTGCTGGTGAATTACATAACAGCCTGAATGGCCTACAGCTAACCTAAGCAGAGCAACTCTGCTGCATGTTTGAAGTAGTAAACAAAACACTGCCCCTCAGAACAAAGCATCCTCACATGCAGGCATGCTGCTCTCAACTACATTGCTTTTACTCTTACAGCTCGTTTCCATGCCTTTGCAATAACAAAAATGGAGGATGAGGTGGCAAGGTTTCTGATGGGTTAGCATAAACACAGTAAGAGCAGCATAAAAAGATTACAGAACTTGGTGGCACTCATTTGAAATCTATAAAACAAAACCTGAATACGGTTCTTCTGACTGTGGTTAAGTCATACCATTTAATAATTGCTTCACTTCACAAAGTTGTGTGGCAAGCCTGATCATCCTGTTATGTTAAATATTAGGAAGCTTTCCTGTTAAATGTAACCACACCTCTATCATCACACATGTCTCTGCAAGGCTGTGAATGCAATACAAATCAATGGATAACAGTAACCCTTTGTGCTTTGTTAACAATGTTACTACAGAACCTTGCCAGAGAAAGGGCTCACAGTGTTGTCACATGTCACCCATCCCAATGGTGTATCAATGCAAATGTAAATATCACAGAGGTTCCTTATATTTGGAGTGCATTTTATTTAATGAACTTATCATGTTCCATAATTAGGCAGAGGAAATAACACTTTACAGAAAGTCACATACATGATGTCTTTTTTTTCCAGTGTCTGTAGCTGTGCACCAGCAAGGCATTGGTGTCATAACAATTTTAACAGGGGTCAGTCTGCAAAAGTCACAATGAACAAGAAAGTCATGGAAAAGGTCTACGGCCTCTCTTGAATGTTGCCATCGATCTGACAGTTAATCAGTAAAAACTTCAGGGTGGATGGAAGCCTTAATCCTTTCACCTGGCAACTCTCTATACCTATTCTGAAGCTGTTGTATCCTATGTCTATTTTTAAAACCATACACAAAAGCAACTAGATTTTTAACATCAAAATTGACATTGATTTGGGTCTGTTAAAAACAGCAGCTAGAGCCAGTGGAGTTTGCAGATGTGTTTGTTTGCTTTTATAATTAACCAAAAAAAGAAAAGAATGTCATGGAAAAGATGGAAAGTCTGATGGATGCACGGATGGGCAAAGACATATAGATAGAAGATGAATAGTCAGTTGTTCGCCACTCCAAAGTCACTCCTCCAAATTAAACTTTAGACAGACATGTGAATCAGTGAAGATTTATCTTGTTTTGAGAGAACTGGCACCTGAAAAGACAAAAAAATAACGATTAAAGAAATTCATAGTGGTACAGATGAAATACATCTGTGTGATTATTATCTACACTCACAGAGTGAGTTAAATCACTCTTTTCACTAACAGACGAGCTTCCTACATTTGTATGTTCTCAACTATTTCCAAATTGCAAGTGGACTCTGATTTGTAGTGCTGAGACTGCATCAATGCATCAATGCAATCTCAGCACTACAAATCACCACTCAAATGATCATTTTGACACTTACATGGATGGATTACTGAAGAGGCCTACAGGGCACATGCCCAGGGGCCCATGGGGTCATAGGTCCCTTAAGACAGAGACTCAGTGTGAAGGGATTTTTTCAGTATTGGCAGAAGCAATGATTACAGCGTAAACTGTCTGATGTACATATGGGTATAAGCGTTGTTTTAAGATAGACTTTGCACTTCCATAAAGTTGGGAGACCTGTTGTGAGAGTCAGGTTAAAGAAAGAATGCTAAAAATTGATGCAACAGAGACTGAGATATCCTGACTTTCAGACCCTGGTGTGGATCAGTCTCCTAAAGCTTTGGACCCTACAATTCCTATATTAGCATCTGCCTTTTACTTTTAGAAAGTTCCCTTTAAAGCCACAGAAGACATTATACATCTGTTTTCACAGGCTGAGTAGTATCAGAGTAAACTGATCCGTGGAGTGGCCCTTTTGAACAGAACCACTTCGCAACACTTTACAAACCTGGTTGCCGCTTTAAACTTTTAAACCTCATAATGTGTGTACCCGCTATTTATTTTGGACATCTCATTCTTTATGACAGCACCTTCATTTGTACACTGTTTCAAAACTGGTTACACAACAATTCCCCTTGTGAAATAAGAGAAAGAAAGGGGGAGCAAGGCCCAGAGAGATTACCTGTGACACACGCTGCCCTTTGACCTTTATGTGAAAAGAGTGAAACCCACAGACAAACAAAATGCCAAACTCACTGCACATAAAACTCTTGGATCTGACTGTAAGACAAGGGGTCTGACATTGCTTGGGCTTAAAGTTAATTGGATTCTACCTTTTGGATTTATGCATTTCTGAGGTTCCATTTGTGCCTAAATTATGTCACAAGCGCTCTGTCTATGTCGACTGAACAGATGATAAAACATTTATCTATGTCTATTCAACTTTAAACTGTACTTCTGTCGTCTTGTTGCACTCCCTGTCATTTGACTGTTTTGTTTTGCATGTCGTCCTGATGTGTCCTCCCTTTGACTGTGTCGAATTTGGTTATTTTCAGGTTAAACCTTCACACTGGCAGTCCTCGGTTGGAACTATCAGCAGCCTTGGATTACTGTGCTACAAATGCTCTGTGGACTTTACACAGAAGCACGAGCTCGTGTGCTGGAGAAGAGCAACACAGCAGACAATATATTGTGATAATGTTTGACAGCATGGAGGAAACAGTGATGAATGTAGCTGTAAATGTTCAAACATTAGGAAACAGTGTGTGTGTGTGTGTGTGTGTGTGTGTGTGTGTGTGTGTTTGTGTGTGTGTGTTTGCCACAGGGGGGCAATCCATCTCTTACTTGCCAAAGCTGTTTGCTGTCTTCTTGTGTTTCCTCCTCCGAGGTCTGTTCTTGATAGACTCAGTGCTGCTGTGGAGTGAGAGCAAAGCGCAATGAAGATACTGATGTGTTCAAGTCTGGTAGATAAAATGTTCATCTACTGACCTTTTATTATTTAGACGTTTCTGACGGGCTCTAAAACGGGGACACACACACACACACACACACACACACACACACACACAAACAACTGGCAGTTAGCTGTGTTATAAAAATCTCAATTTGCATCTGGTGTTTATTAGATTTATTAGATTTACCTGCATTCACAGCTCTGATGCTCCACAAATGTGAGTTCCACAATCTTCATAGATACCATGGGATGAATCCTCATCACCTGAGAAACAAAGGAATGGGGAAACTAAAAGTGAATATACGGCCATATATTTAATATTAACAGGAAGTGCATTTTTAAACGCCTTCCTTTAGGTGTTTCTGATATCTCTGATTAGAGATCTTGCTGCACCTGCAGAGTGATGTTGCGTTCAAGGATAGGCTGGCACTCTAGGTTCTGATCCACACAGCAACCGGAGCATCGCCAAAGTGGGACATAAGTCGGCATGTAGATGTACTCCACTTCTAAAGGACACTCCCGCTCCACATCCACCAACTGCTCCATGGGTCGACACATGCTCTTTGCCAACACCTCCTGTAACGGCATTACTACAAGACGAGTTGAAGCTTTAGCCTTTGAATCATTCGCAACTGAGGTGGGAATGCCTATTCAGTGGGATATGATCAAGAGCGCAGCCCTTACCTCGTGAGTGGCCTTTTTCTGGAGGGTGTGAAATCTGCAAAATACACTGAAAGATAAGTAAAAGTTGACGTCTTCAGAGATCAACCCTTCAATTTCATGTGATAAAAGTATTAACATCAATGCCAAACATGGTTGTCATGATACAGAATCTGCAGACAATCGGGAAACTGATACAAGTGAGAAATGAGCATGATAGAAGTGTTGTAGAGCGCCCTCTTGTGGCAGAGAATTTGTAATGCACACACAATGATCCAGTAAAAACAATGATGCAGCATGGTTTCAGGAGTGTACCACCGCTGTTTGCAAATCAGCAACAACAAAAAAAAAGTGGTAAAATGAGTCAGCCAACCACAAAAATGCACTTGATTTCTCAATTTGTTGTAATACTAGAAGGTTTATTATTACAAGAAGCAAAAACCTTCAAATTATGCAAAGAATAACAGCAAAGAATAGCTGCTGCCTTCACTCATGGGAGTTTAAACACACAATAAACATAGTTAAAACAAAGGCAGTACTGAAAGGTATCATGACACAGCATGAATTTTGTAAAGTTCTCACAACCCATCCTCCAAACTCAAGATGGCAATGTTCCCGATTTTTGAATGCCAAATTGAGCAGAAACACAAGTGCAAAGTTGATCTTGGCTCTCTTCTTCTTTTGAATATCAACAATCTCTTTCTGACTCCTCTCCTGCTATCCTCTCACTCTGTGAACATAGATGGGAACATTGTCTTCTAAATGTCACGTGCAGGGAACGCTTCATAGGACCACAGTAGGTTATATTGTGGGATTTTTGTGTTTGTACTTGTGCCAGGTACAACGCAAAGTACCCAAAGAGTCTGTACTGCTTCATCCAACAGAACCAGATGCATTACAACAGCTGGAATTAGCGTGTGATAGTGAAGTGCCTTGATGTTAATGATGAGCTCGGCTTGCTTAATAGGAAAAATATGGAAAAGTGTTAGACATGGAAAACTGTGCTTCTTTTCGTGTGTGTACCTGATTTTGCAACTTACACAAAAATTCCAAGCAAATGCACACATGCAGGTTGTTCTTTGCATTCTTCTTATGTCTTTCTCTCTCAATTTGATTTTAAATGTCACGTGTACCGTATGTTTTGGTCCAGTGCTTGACTAATACAGTTGTTGGGCTGTTTTGATGCACTAACTTAAGACTCATCTGGGCTGGTGAGAGTCTAGTAATAAAGTATTTGTTGGGGTCCAGCTTTGATCTTTTCTTCAAATTTGTTATTTTCCTCAATGTGGTGATTATTTTGGATTTTTCATAATGGCAACCTAAAAATGGGAATTTCTCAGTTCCTCAAATCTTAGATGCATTAGATCCACATTTTCCTCATATTAATTAATGAGTGCTCATCTACAGTAACCGCAGCTAACGATACATGAAATGAAGTGATTACAGCTCCATTCATTTTTTTGTGTGTGTACAGAGACTTACTGTACAAGTGTGTCAGGTTGTCACACTCTCTAAAAAGCTCTTTAATGGTTTCATCACTGACACTGTGTCCTACATGTACACCATTCATGTTATATTACAAACCATGGATCAGTTCATTTAACTCAAACTAGTTGCATTTGAACTGTCACACTGAAATCTGATTCCATTCTTAACACTACTCTGTGTAGTACAAGTACTAACATTTCCAATTATGATCTGTTGCTGCGCCAAACACCTGTAAAACACAACAGAACAACACGTGGATGGATGAAATGTAACAAAAATATATTGCACAATATTTTGCTACTTGCATTGAAACCATTTGATGTTGTTCCACAGTCTATATGAGAGCCACCTTTATAGATATCATCTTGCTACTTCAGCAGCTGTATCTGAGGCTGGCTGGTTGAGTCAATATCTGTAGCCTACACATGACTGTAAACATGGCGTTTCCCAAACCCCTAAATGCAGATGGTATCTTCATGGTGGGGCACAGCCAGTCAAAATACAGATAGGGCGTAAAAAGACTGCAGTGTGTAACAGATGTGTCCTCTCACATGTGTGGAAAAAGTCTGATGTGACTCACTGCTTTATGTGAAGTGCTAATTGGAGTCACATTCGGAGTCTCCTAAAACAAGGACAACCTTAATGCTGTCTTCAGCATCACTCAGCATGGAAGATATATCACAGGATAAATTGAATTTCAAACAAATAATAGCCCACATTTATATATTTCACTAATGGCACAACCAACACCTGAAACTTAGAAAATTGCAAATCCCCATCTTAACAAGAACAAACCGTGGCTTGCTATTAGCAACATTACAAAAAGGTGCGTTTTGAAATATGTTGAATTACCTGCGCAGGTACCAGCTGCAGCAGAAGAACCAATAAGAGATGCGAGATTCCGATGAAACTCCGCATAGCGCCAAAGACAAGTTACCTCCCCTCGTCTGCAGCCGGTCAGTAAGAAGTGACAAAGTCTACAAAGTCTACAAAGTCTACAAAGCGGCGCTGTGAAGCGGCCGGGCTTTTGATTGGCGCGCCGGCCAACTGTGCGCGAGCGGGATGGAGAGCGCGTACCAAACCCTTCAATATCAATAAATAGGAAACCGTTGCAACTTACATTCAAGAGAAAAGATGATGTAAGTTACCACAGTCTCTCTCTCTCTCTCTCTCTCTCTCTCTCTCTCTCTCTCTCACACACACACATTAGGTTATACATAAGATATGAAAAGACAATAATGAATGTATAGATAAATAATCATAATAATAAGCAATATAGCAGCCTGTCAATTTGTGTATTATATATAAAATGTATTTCATAGAACTGCTAGGAAAAAAAAGCTTTTTAGGACATTAGACATGTGGCTGTGTATTGTATGTTAAAGGACCATACCATAGCTACTTTTAGCCCATTTACTGCAAATAACATTTAATTTGCAAACCATGCTACTGCATTTTAGGAATTCCACTGTATTTCTACTAGCAGGCACCCATTGCTTTCCATGTATTTTAATATAATATGAAAATCTAATAGCGTACTTTTGAACTTGTTTTAGTTGTGTAATTCATCACAGTGAATGTCACTTATTTCATGTCGAAGTTACATTTTTAACCCTAACATTCCAGGCATATGTTGGTTTCCATTTATTTCTGTGTTATTTAAAAATCTATTAGCGGACTCTTGAAACTTGCTTGAGTCGTGCAATCTGTGAACTAAGTATTGCATTGTTTTTCTCAAAGCTTCAGTATCTTAATGAAGTAACACAGTGCAGACTTTTCAAATCAATCTGCACTTAAACTGCATCACCACATAACAGTGTAAGAAAATGAGTGCAGACTTGATGTTCCCTGTGATGTGGTTGCACACCCTTAGAAAGTGTATAAACTAGGTGATGTGCGTACTATTGTCACCATTCAGTGTCTCCAATTTTGGTGATTTTTAATTTTGCAGATAAAAGAATTAGGCGTTTCTTTGTGGGTTGAGAAAATGCTCCTACTTCTTAAGCTAAATAAACAATTTAGAAACTAATAGTATTATCTGAAAAAATTTGAAAAGTTGACTTTTTGGAGATACATGGTTCTCACAGGACAGTAACATGTATACAGAAAGTGTTTCCTGTTTAGCCTTGGCACAAACGCAGCAGAGCTGAGGTTATCACCACCGATGCTCCAAGAATGAGCAGAATGTCTCAGAGGTACCCTCCTTCATTCCTGATACTGGCATGTTTATGCACAATCGTGTTAACTACAGATACCATTATCGTCAGTCTGGTATGAGTGCTATAAACAACTACTGCATGAATGAAACCTCCCTATTACACAATACCTGGCTTCTTGTGGTTTGTAGATGTGGTTATTACAACATATATAGGTTAATGCTGATTCCTGACTAAGTTCACTTCCCCAAATGACTCACAGGTGCAGAGATACCGGCCGTATCACAATCCTTGTTTGCACATTCTGCAGGGCGCAAATGACAAGCACCGAGGTGCCCCTACGTTTATTAGGAGGGCTCAGGTGTGTTTTCACAGCCAGTGTGATTTACGGGGTAATTGGGCTGGTGTGTGTTGGAAAACAGCCTCTGTGGAGGAGATAACCAAGATGGATGATGCCTCTCGCTCCTTGCAGGCTGTGATGGTTGTTTCAGCTTGGTGCTCGTGTAGGAAAAGTTTTGTTTATGTCACCTTGTATATGACATTAATTAATGTATGAATTAAGTATTCTGTAATATTCCGGGTGTCATACAAAAACAAAACACAAAAACGTTATTTACCTAATGTGATCTTGAGATCCTCTGATAGATTTGGGTGTGCAAAAGTCAGTGCAGAATACAGATGGTGCGTAATAATCGTTTAACGTCAGGATTTTATCTGTAAAAACACTAACACTAAAGTGAACGTTCTGACAGATTTGGGCGTGTGAACTGTTTTTGAACTTCCTGGTCTTTCAATGAATGGTTTGCTAATGCCAGCACTCCTTACAGGCAGGGCCCACCCCACTTTCCCCCTTCCCGCTCAGACTCCCAGTCTGATAACCAGAGGTCAAATGGACAGCTTCTGCTTCCTGTCTCTGGGAACCACACTGATGCTCCAGTCCCAGTCCCCATCGAGGGAGGATGGGGTTTCCCTCAGCTGGAGCAGAGGCAGCAGGTGGGACTATACAGCTCTATCTCGTTAGATGTGGGCAAGCCTGTGGCTGCCTTTAGCTGTATTGTCAGAAAAGGATCATCTGAGTAAGGCTGTGACCTGCATCCACAAGTGGGAGGTCATATGGGTAACAAAGCTCTTATTTTCCTCTCCAAAATCCCTCTGGAACTGAAAGAGGCTCAGCAGATGCATCTTTGTTTTGATCCTACATCACATGGAAACAGATGAACCTGAACTGCAGCCAGATTTAAGCCTGGAAGCCACGATTATTCACCTACAAATCACCAAAATCACGTGCACTGAGAACATGTTTCCAACAAGGATATGGATGGTTTGGGGAGGTTGTATGACCTTAGACCTGAAGAGTTGCTGGGGCTTTATTGCTATACACAAACAGATACACACCTCCTCCTAACATTCATGTAGCTTGATGGCTGCAAACTTCTGCAGATTCTCCTCCGCTCAATGTGTAGGCCTATTTTTATGCCTGTGATCAGAATCCAAACTTTCCCACTGTTTTTTTTTTTTTTTTTTGCCAGGCTTGAGCTGCATGTGCATTGTGGGTAGTGCTACGTGGTTCCCAAGCCCACAGTAGCCAGACGGACCAACGCAGAACAGATGCAACTCGATTCTGGGACACATTAACAGTGTGTTGGGGGTTTCTGGAATAGGTTTAGCTTAACAAGGAAGTACCCTACACTGTGTGCAGTTTGGTTCCACCAATAGTATTCATTCAGTACTTTTTCTGGATTGACAAGTTACGGTAAGGTGTTTTTGAAAACTAGACGTGATTCAAACTTGTCTTATACAGTTGTTTATTACTGGGGAATCTGTGGCAGTGAGCCGCATCACAAATTAGCCTGCTTGTTTTGTAGCTTTTGGAAGTAGTTCGGTGGACTGTTGAAATGAAATGGGAATGTTGTTCTTAGTTTAGGCTGGCGTGTATAAGCTGTCTTCAAACAAAAATACCTGTCTGATCAGCTATTTCTTTACAAAGTATCTGAGTTACTGATTTTTCTTCCACAATAAAAAGGAAAAACACAAAAGCAAAAGCACATCTGTTTGAATTCTGAATATTTATTTGTAGTAATAGTTGAATTTAAAGGTTACAGAGTAAGATGGCATTGTTTGGAAGATGTTTTAAAGTCTGTAAACAACTATGGTCAACACACATATTTCAGTTATTTTGCTTGATTAGGCCTCTTCTCAGGACTGTGTGCAGGGTCAGACCATGACTGACGGACATCTCCCTGACACTCCCGTTGTGCTACACTTGTCAGGGTGGGACAACTTACTGTAGATCGTTGTGGTACATGAGTAGTAACTCCCAGGATACCTCCAACCCACTTTAACATGAAAAGCCGTTTATTAGCTGAAGTAACTGAGAACCACTGTGTGAGTGCACGGGGCCTTTATTAAGACTAAACAATAAATAAGGGAAAATTGTCTTTTGGGACATTACCGTCAAAACCACACTTACTCATCACACTGCAATAATCGTGTTTCTGCAAAGTTTAGCATTTTCTGAAACATTTCTGCGGAACATGACGTGTTTTTCAGTTCAACTGCCAACAAAATGCAGAACAAAGTGGAGCGAGGGTGAGAGTAAGCACATACACGTTCAGAGTCATTCTCAATCAGACTTCAAATGAAACAGAAGACGTGGCTACGTGGCTGCGTGTAGCGCAGGAACTATTTGAAATTCTAACACTGTAATCCTCGTACAATATCAATGTAACCGCATAAAATCCCAGTATCTGTTCTGTCGGGTGAGGTCAGAAACCAGCTCAACTGATCATCAAACAGTCCACAATCACTGCAGACAAAAACACAGACATTACAAACATCTAGAGCTGCTTGTGTAGTTGACACGTTAACAAGATTTGTGTTGAGATGTTACATTTAAGATTGCTGAACTGTTCTATCGGGGTAAAGGGGAATACATTGTTTGATTTATGTTACAGGACATTCTACTTCTCTGTGGAGAAGGCTCTCTTCATAAGTGGCGGAGGGGTCTTTCCTGCTTCGTAGAGGGATTCGGGAGGAGGGGAGCTCAAGCAGCACCAGTCTGGGATGCGGCCCGTCTGGTTGTAGTAGTCTCGTGACACCGACCTGCTGCCCAGGATGTCTTGCAGCGCCCCGAAGATGGCACCTGTTGAGCAGAGGACTATGTGAATACAGAGATGAGGATGACAGGCCACAAACAATATTTTTTCTTCTCGTTTAAAAAAAAGAAAAAAGGCTGACATTATGGTTTTTGAAGTATGCTGATGTTGAAAATATGAAATATTTATCCACCATGCTGGGGTTTTTTTAATGTTTTGCTCACTCGGAAAGCCTTCAGTTCAGCAGGCGGTGATGAATATTTAAATAAAATCTCATATCTGACCTCCGAGCCAGGCAGTGCAGTTGGGCTTGGCAGGTGGAGCGTGTATATGCAAGCTCTTGCTGGCCAGCACCTTGCTGTACTTGGGTTTCTCCACCAGGAGACGTATCTCCGCCAGCAGACGGTGCATGAAACCCGGCAGCATGGCTGTGCCTCCGATCACCACCAGGTTCTCGGAGAGCACCTTACGGGCGTCAATGGGGCACTACAGGGAAACGCATGCACACATTTACCACATTAGATCAGTTACATAGATATCACCTGTTTCCACCCTGATATGACAGATTAGAAGAGAGGAATTACAATGAAAACATTAATTTTTATCAGCCGTCTATGTCCACAGCCCTTGTTTTGCAGCCAGGGAAATGTGCAATGGATTGCTTCTTTAATATTCATTTTACACCATCAAGCCTTTTCAATAAACAA
This sequence comes from Maccullochella peelii, assembly GCA_002120245.1. Lineage (NCBI taxonomy): Eukaryota > Metazoa > Chordata > Actinopteri > Centrarchiformes > Percichthyidae > Maccullochella > Maccullochella peelii. The sequence continues at coordinate 327,966 of LKNJ01000368.1, read as the reverse complement.
AACAGTTTAAATGAAAAAAATAAAGTGCAGCAGGAGAAAAGATGAGGCAGGAGGAAGCAGCAGTTCTACAGGACAGCACTTTCTGGATTTCAGGACAGGTGCAGACTTAAACTAAATGTGATGGATGAAAGTAGCTGAAGCTGGCATTACTGCAATGCCTTCTCTCATGTGTAGAGAGACCTAATGATATATCAATATCAGTGTATCCTGAGTAGAGTACTGCTCAGACTGGGGTTTAAACCTATTGCTCCTACAGTCAAAGTCTGTAATGTCTGCTTCTGCTGCATCTACTGAGATTAATTAGGCCGTCCTGTGCTGACTTGATCCCCACATGGAACCACAAAAAAAAACAACTGCTCTCAGTTACATGGAATGGCCACAGCTGAGTGTTGCCATAGCAACCGCACTGAGTCAAAATGTACACTCAACTCGGCTGCCCAAAACTGGGTTGTCTCCTGCCAGAGACACTGAAGGTTTGCAGCAGGATAATTAGGCGAAAACTAATTCAAAATGAAATCCACCGAAAGGGAAGATTAGCGAGGCAAAAACCCCATTACATAATGTCAACCAAGGCATAAAAGATGGTGAATAAGGCCAAGTAAGATCAGACTATACTGCTGCAACATGCATGCGCTGAAACAGGTGAAACTTCTAAATAGACATAAAAAAAAGATTTCATTCAGTAAATTCAACATCAGTAACTCAATTAAGACCGTTTTATGGTATTTGTGTACCAGAAATGGGATTCCAGTGCAGACAGAGATATTAGACCCTCTGATTAAAGGCATCAAGCTTCAAATTAAGTGCTTGTCATATTGTCGAACAGCGGCTGAAACCTCCCTCGTCATAATCAGGGGGGCTGTATCCGACAGTTTTTCTTTCAGAGACAACAATCCGACAAGCACGTTCACTTGCGCAACACATAGCTAGGTGTGTGGAGGTGAAAAAGTACCGAGAACTTGAACTTCTCTTTCAAGCTGTCTTTTATTCAGTCTTCACACAACTACTCCCGTCACTTTTGGTAGAAGTGCGATAACTTGAACGCCTTCGAGGAGAAACTGACCGAACCTTTGATGTACATCTCTACTGTTTTTAAATCTTCCACAGTTTATTCACGCTCAGACTGCATCAAATAAGTGATTGCACATAAACATAACATCTTGCCCTCACTCATTCCGAGGCATATAGAATCAATGAACAACTTTTCTCTACCTTGACCAGAGCGTCAAGTATCAGAGTGGCCACACTCTTCTCTTCATTGTCCTGTTCAAACAGGATCTCCATCACAGAGTCCCTGGAAAAAAGAAGAGGAAATCTAACGAGCGACAACTTTGTGACGGAAATCCAAAAATACTGCAGAAAACAAGCAGGTTAAAAGACCAATGTGCTGCCACAGATACACGGTACAGCAGAGAGACAAACGAAGATTCTGGGAAGACACCACACAATCAAATTTTTCATGACAAAGGGAAACATGACTACACTGTAAAATAAAATACAAAAACATGTGGAAATATATCAACTTGTAAGACATTGTAGTTTTTAAGACATTTATAGAAAAATAAGAACTAAATCTCTCTGAGCAGAGTGTGTCTGCTCAGTTAAAGGCGACAGCAGATGTAAAGGGCATCATGAACTACCTGATGGATCCTTTGATGTGCAGGATTTTCTCACCATCCAGAGGGTACTCAACATCTGGAGGAGGGGCTGGACGCTGCAAACACATTCACAAGAAGGAAGAATTGTAAATCAATCAACAGCCATGCATTACTTCATGCACACACTTGTTTACAGACTTAAGGTAACTAGCATAAAACCCAGTATACAAACACCACATCACTTACCTCAGCTGTACCATCCAGGTTAAACTTGGCTTCCTGGATCTTGAGGCCTCTCTGCAGGTCGCTGACAAAGCATGTTCTCACTGCAGGAAACAAAACCAATGAGCATAACACACGCAAACTAAAAGACAGGATGAACATGTTAACCAATGTCCTCAATGACTGCAATGTCAACGACTGATAATGAATTAAAAAGGTTAGAACATGTGCAACTCACACAAGCTTTAATTTCATAATTGACATGGGCTATTTTGCAGCACAAACCAAGTAAATCACATATCTGCATCATTATAAACAGTAAAGTAAATTATTTGAATCGAAAAAAGGGAAAACTTACAGTGAAACTTACAGGCTTTTCTTGCAGACATAAATTAAATGAGATGAACCATAAAGCCATTCCTGTATCAACATAAAGGGCTGCAGCCTACAAATGATGATTACCAAGTAGAAAATGACAATGGGCCGCCCCAATATCCCAAAAACAGTGTTAAGTCTATTTTTATTTAAGAAAATGAACATATCTATGGAGTCAGGAGTGGTACGCAGTTGGTTCACTTCAATTCCCTGTTGATAGCATCTTGGCAGGTCAGTTCTGCTAATATTCCAGTGCAGGAATGTTAAAGAGGAAGCAGCCACAGTCGCAGTAAAAGCTTGGATTTTATTTCTGCGGTTTTCTTTTGGGAATGCTGCCTTTAAAAGGGAATAAATAAAAGCGTGATCCATTACCCTCAGTCAAACCTACCCTTGATATCCTCCACAGTCTCCTCTGGGATGGTCCCTGGGGAAAAGATGAAGAAGAGATATAAAGGAAGTAAAACTTTACTTTCCTTCACTTAAATCAGGCGTAATCAGCCATTTCTCTTTCAGGTTAGATTTTTCTGTTGAGGCTGAATCAGTGTTTGGGGAATGTGTGAGCTGACACTGCAGCAGTTTGGTGTTTGGTGTAAAACAAACAAAAGAAACTAATTTTGTGGCATTTTGTCACCGCCATATGCACAACTTACAAATTACTTCAGATTTTGGGCATTTATTTCTGTTCCTGAATCACGCACAGAGTAAAGGGCTGATTACAGAGATCTCAACCCTTCTGTACTTCTTACTGCAGAAATACAGTCCGTTCAACAGTCCAGTTAAGTGAGTTGGCCGGCTGTCTGTCTTAATTATTGATGATACTGATATACGTGTAGCTTCTCTCACTCTGCTGCAGCTGTAGATCTCACAGCTGAACACCACGATTCAGATAAAAAAGTGTGGAGAGGAAACTCTAAAATAGACTGTACGCATATGTATAATTGAGAAAGGGATTCACTCAAATGTCACACAGAAACAAGTTCTTCTTATGAATAGTAAATGATGCTTAATGGGTCAAAGCCATTATATTTGTCTGCTGCCTGCATTGTGAAACGAATCAGCAGTCCATCAGAATTACAAATGTATCTATTTAGAAGACAAAGACACATCGTGTAAGGTGTTTTTCTGTAATTACCAATGACAGCTGGTACACTCTGCCCAGTGGTGGTGTCCGTGTCCACAGTGCACTGTTCCACAAGAAGCCCATCTAATTCTCTACAATAAATACAGATGCATGCAAGTTAAAGGAGGAAAAAAGCACATATTTTTTTAAAAAAGGTCCCATTTTACAGTCACAATTTTCAATCAACACAAAACAACGTGTGAAACAGAAGTGTTTTTGTTTTTTGTACAGCCGAGTGTGCTCAGAATAGTGCACCCACATGCAAAGTCACAAAGTCCTCTTAAATCTGTTCCAGCTACTTACTTATGGATGGCTTTCCCTCCCAAAGGCAAAGCCTCCCATGCTGGCAGAATAGGAGTGCACTCATAAACCTGATTTCACCGTTAAGGTGGCAACACATCAACCCCAAACTGAATGTTTACACACATTACAATTAAACTGTTTGGTTATTGTTGTTTTTGCATTCACACACTCAGAAATTTCACAGAACAACAAAAGAAGAACACATCAGCAACATGATGATTTGTCCAAGAGATGTTTAGCCCAGCTTAGCACAAAGACTGGTAATGGAGCGGAAACAGCTAACCTAGCGCTGACAAGAATGCTTTCCAACAGCTACACATTCTATCATTTACAAATGCAGAAAAACAAGATATCGTGGTTTAATAAGCTGTTGGTTAATACACTGGAGCTACTGAGTGACTCTCAGAACGTGTGTCCACAGAGTGAGCTTTGCCGGCTTTGCTCACTTTCAGAACTCAGCTGAACAAAACGCAGCTGACTCTTGGGTGTACTGATGACTTGTGTGCTATCTAACAAGATGCTGTGATGTGATTAATACAATTCTGGAGCCGATGGGCGGCATTGTTCTCCTCCAACAGGCGTTAGTTGTTTCCCTCTGCTTCCAGTCTTTGTGCTAGATTAGGTTAAACTGATATCAATCTCCTCTGGATGACAGGAAAAGGATACAGGCAGCACCAGTGTCTCTGTGTGGCCACAGTCCATCACCAGAGCAGAGTTGATGCCCAAAGTCATGATGGCCATGAGGTGACTTGGGGCAAACAGCACAGAGGGCACCTGGAAAGAAGAATAACATTTAACACACTGTATCTTACACTTACTACTAAGGTTGACAGTAAAGTTAAAACGTTAAGAAGTGTGTTACAGCAGGACTTTCTTTACTCAAAAATAAGTATCTCTAAATAAGTAAATTTGCCATATCAGTGACACGCATGCTCCCCGTTAAAACTTTTTCCAAACGTGTTCTGCAGCTTGTATAAAACACTGATCTGCTTGGTTTTCATACCTCAAATTGTTTGAAGAAAACCTTGGTGAGCGTCTCCCTGAAGTGAGACGGGCAGAGGATGGACTCGATGATGACCACTCTTCTGTCGCGAGGGTTCACCAGCAGGTGCCTGATTGAGACAAATGGGAAGACAGACTTTGATTTGATGAGGCTGGACCACTCCATTTTTCAGCTAAAGGCGGTACAATCATTTATTCCTTCATTACAGTATTCACACGCTGTATATGAATACTGAGTGTGTTTTGTTCGTTTTGCTGCACCCATACCTTAGTAACTTTTTTTAAACTCTTGCTTAGAATGGATAACTGATGCAGCAGAGTCTCACCTGAAGTACAATAAATGGATAAATTCTTTGAGGATGACATAAAGCTCTTCTGTGTTGATGTTGTACTGAACCACTTTGATGGCCTGAAAGTGAAACATCACACATCACATCAACATAATATATTTTTGCAATTTCCAAACATCCCTCCAAATGATTACACTCGGCAAAGCACAGCGGTGTCTCACCTGCTGCTGTCCCGGTTTCCGGATCTCGCTCGGAATTATGAACCTGGGCCCCGTTTCCCCTGCAAAGCCGCATCTGCAAGAAAAGGAAACTGTCAGCTGAGCTGCTAGAGGACATGTAGAGAAGATTAAGATTTACATTAATGATTGTATTCAATAATATTGCTAGCAAGACTAATGCAACCAGTAACCCTTTTTCAAGCCCCTAAACAGACTATAATACAAGCAATAACTGTGCACAAACAAACAAATCAGAGTTTATTGCCAAATAGATTTTCACATACAAGGAATTTGCCCTGGTATGTTGGTGCATAACAATAAACATAATAAGTAAAACATATAAAGAAAGATAAAGCAAGTACTGGAAGCCAAGAAGCATAAATATAAAATTGACAATAAAATGTGAACAAATATTATTTAAAAAATATGCTCATTAAACAAACTAATGTAAACCTTACCAACATGGCAATCACATCTGAGTCAGGAACAATTTCTATTTGAGGAACAAAGACTTGTCTCAAAGGGCCAAATGGCAAAATCCTTTTAGTAAGTTGCATGTAAATAAAGTAACAGTGCAGCTGTGTGTCAAATGCTGTGGTAACTGAAGACAAAGACACCATTATTAAAAGAGAAGAGAACAGTCCTCTTGATCTTCATGTGACTTGCCTCAGGCACGTTTTCTCATTATTACTATTTAATACCTTCTCACAACGGCCAAATGACAGGAACCTGGTCTGGTCTGATGATTTGGTGTTCAGTTGGCCTTTTCCAATTATATCTAATGTAGTTCAATTTCCACCAATATAATTAAACGCATCTCAACATCTTTGTTTCTAGCTAGATCAACTGATAAAGATTAGCTTTGGCTTTAGCTAAATGGGCTCGTTTTCTGAAATTTACCCAAATACGAACAAGTAGTGTGCTCAAAAACGTATATTTGGCAGAGCAACTGGCTATGACGCTACTGAATTACTTTCTTTTACTATCTATATATTTACTATGTTATTATTTTAGCTCTAATTTGGCATTAGCTAACGCTAGCTAACGTAAACACTGACATGTCTAGTTAGCATTGACTGGGTGGCTTACTAGCTAAAACCGCCACAGCATTAACTACCAGTATATACAATTATGTATCATGTGTTTGTTAGACCAGATTAGATTAGTGCCAAGCGGTTAGTTAAGAAAATAAATATAGCATATTATGCTAACCGAATGACTGTTAACAAGGCGTGCTAACGACTGCTACTCACTTTGTGTATGCTGCTCCTAAGTCAATGACGATCGCGGTCTTCTCTCCTCCACTTCCCAACCCATCAAATAAGGGCATTTTATTAATTTGTTCGCCTCTAGGCGAAAATAATGTCAGTACTTAGCGTTGTTGGCAGGCGCAAATTTGCATCGTATCAACAGGATAAAAACAATCTGTTGTCTTCCTGTTGGGTTGGGTTGGGACTTCTCAAACGCGATGACGTCACATGGGATTGCCTGATCAAAATACGCTCAAAAATCTTAGATCGATGGAAACTTTCTATTCAACCAGTACATCTCAGATTAATCAATCCAATGCAGACGTTTCACATACAAACTACTTTTTAATCATTTTAAAAATAATTTTAGAAATAGCCTACAATTACAGACCTGACAGACATGTTCAAAGCAGGCTACATTTTCTATCAGCTTACATCATTTTCTTATTTTCATATATTGCAGACATATTATTGTGCTGTGTTGTGTATTGTACATATATCTTCTTTGAAGCACTGGAAATCCCTGTATTCTAGGGGAGACCGGGAACAGTGTAACGGCTTCATTCCATTGAATGTAAATGAAACAAAAGTTGCTTCAAAAGTTCTCTGTCATAAAAATATGTCAGTTTTTGAAACTTTAAAATCCCTCTGACTTTTGACAATACACAGATGTAGCCCATGGATGCTGATGGTGTATGTGTATGTGTGTGTGGCCACCACAGGGGGTCACTGGAACTTTTTCTGTATGCCCCAACTATAATCCTTCTCCAGTTTTGCTGGGCTGTCCATGGAAGCTAATGTCTCTGTCCCCACAGGAGTCACATTTATCTGATGCAAACACAAGCAACTTCTTATACCATTTGTTAAACGATTACCATACCGCATTACCATAGCATTAACTGTATTCTGCCTAGATATCCCATGTCATTGTTGGTGGTGAAGAATTTGAGTCCTTTAATTTGTAGTGAAACCTTCAGTATCTTATGACTATGTCAGAGTTGACTTGTTGGGAAGTAACGTAATGGTGTGTAAAATCTGGGAGCGCATAATCATTGTAACAACATAATCACTGATACCTTCTGTGTTCACTCCTTGTTTCCTAATACAGCCCCAAACAGACCCCAATATCTTGAACGTATGTGAACATGTGGACTCCTTTGTTAGTGTTTACTTTAGTAACTTTATTTTTAACTGATCTGGTTCTCCACTGATACGAAAGTATGAGATACACTTAATTGTGAAATTAAAGTGAAATTTTAAAAATGTGAAGGTTTTGCATATGTAGTGTCACAGGTTGTAAGCCATCATGTAAGTGTGGATAAAGGTATTAATCATGATTATTGATGAATGCTATTGACAATAGTAAATAGTATTAATTTACCAACAAATCATGGCAGATAAGTACTACTTTTAATTCAACTTATGCATTAAGATTATTCTAAGCATTAGATTTGCCTCTGTTGTAACAAATGTGATTACATTTAAATCAATTTAGCAATCTTTTTATATAACATTTAGCTTAAGGTTACAGCATAAGATAGTGACAGTCCCAGTGAAAGACGTTTTCTTAGTAAATGAGGGCAAAACAGAAAAACTCTCACAGCAGGCGACCTTTAACTGGAGGTTAAGGAGCTGTCCGTTCAGCACCAGCAGGAGCCTGATGGGAGTGACAAATGAACGAGGAATAGATGCACTGGAAGGTAACTGCAGGTTATCATAAAGCAGACGTCAAAGCCGTCAGTTTGAATAATTCGTGCAGATTTGGAGGTTTTGGGTGGCAGACAGCACTTGTGAAGCAGGCGGACATACGTAGCCTAGAGAGGACGGAGACTTTCAGTCAGTGACGCTGAGCTGCACAACAACAAGCGGCAAGCCTCTCCTTCAGCTTGCTTTCCACACTATATAGACTATCCTGAATTTTTATCCGTACGAACTGCAATTCTTTTTTTCTTTTTTTTTTGCACATTGCAACCGAAGCTCCTCCAGGCACCGCGATCCGTCATGAACTCTGGAAGGTAAAGGCAGTTTTATTTTTAGCCTTATAAGCGACTTTAATTGTCACCTTACGTGCATTTCGCTCTCAATGCCAGAATATGATGGTGCGATTTATGGGAATGCATTATAGTGTCTGCGAGGCTATGATGTGGTAAAATTCTGTGCAGTCAGATTGGAGAAATGTGATTCGAGTCCAAATGCTCGAGCGATCATGTTGATCAGGTGGTGGACCGCACGAGCATACAGGCTGAGTGCGTTACCTCTGCTGATCACCGGGGAGGTGCGCAGGCAGAAAAGTGGCTTGTATTGTGACATTGTTGCACTGTGCATCGTCAGGGCTGGATGATGATTCCTCTCAGACGTCTGTCTGACTCGGGCAACATGAAAGGGTGTCACCCTGTTGACACCAGACGTGTTCAGCCTTTTCTACAGCAGCGGTTGATTATTAGGTGACTATTGCCATCACATCACGTGAAGCAACACAAATGCACCATGCACAGTTGTCAGCTTTGTTTTCGATCCAATTTAGCATTTGATCATGTGCAAATATGCTGTTTGAATATTGTCATCTCTTTAGAGAGGTCTGTGTATAAAAATGTAACATTCATGGAGCCATCTGTAGAGGATCCTGGAGGATAGAAACCTGGTGCTATTTATAGGTGAAGTGCGGAGGGGTGCTAAGGATTGCTGTGTCAGATTCTCTCTCCCTCTCTCTTTCTCTGCTTGTCACTCTCCCTCCCTCTGTGTGTGTGTGTGTGTGTGTGTGTGTGCCCAGAATTTCCTTCTGTTTATACAAAATGAACAGAAGAGTCTGAGATGAAAAGGAATTTCATCTGAATTTATTCAAAAGTGTGTAACTGCAGCATCAAAGCAGGCAGGCAGAAGTGCACAGTTAATCGTGTTCTCTGTGGTTATGGTATGAATTTCTCAAATGAAATGCACTTTGCATGCTGACCCTTTCATCTGCAGTTGCATACCTTTGTAATGTGCCCTGTCACCTATCTTCCTCCCCAGAGCCACCTCTGCTTTGTCTCTCTGTCCACATGTCTGCTGGGTGAAAAAGCATTGAAGTCAGTTAAGCCTATTAGCATTTGTCATTTGCGTCCACTGTCAGCAGGCACTGAGACGAGACAAAGATGATGTTTGGGATGCTCCATCGCCTCCTCCTGGCTGGGACCTGTCTCTGTGTCTATGGGACCCCTGTCCGCCTCCCAAACTTCACCCCCACGCAGGACAGTGGCTGTGACGGGCAGTGTGCCGACTCAGTAACAACTGTTGGGTCAACGCACACCCCTGATGTTGAGTCTGAACCCTCAGATACAGAACATGTGACTGGCCTGATACTGAATGTAGGTGCAGGAGGAGGGGCTGGCCCACATGGACGACCTGAGGCGATAGCTCCAGTGACGCAGACAGAAAACAGGGACAGCCTCGACGGAAGATTTGGGCCGAGTGAGGCTGGCAGAGAGGCATGGAGCCAAAGGAGTGAGGTGAAGAAGCTCGGGAGCACATCTGAGATGGAAGACGCTCAAAGACAGTCAGAGGCAGTTTCAGTGCTGCCTGTTGATCCAGAGGGTAGAAAGGAGGACACACCTGTCACCACTGAGCCTATATTAAGTCCTACAGGTGGGAGAAAGCAGCTGGACATAGCCGTGAGTACCACAAGGCTGAATCCAGGGGGATTTTTACCCTCCTCCACAGCGCCACCACAGCTGAGCATCACAGCCAGAGAGAGCAAAGACCAAGGTGGGGAGGACCGAACAAAGCCGCCTGGTTATGGTGGTTCTCTCCAGGATAAAGACCAAGAAACAAGCTTGCAATCCTCTACAGAGCCTCCAAATCCTGGAGCACGGATCCAGAAACTGACCTCCCACAGTCCCACCCCTCGCTACGGTTTTGTCTCCCCTCTGACCTCCACACCTTTGTCAATTTGGGGCCACGATGGAGCTACAATATCCTCCCTCCCAGACCTCCTTTTACCTGAAATTGGACCAAACCTGATGCCCAGGGAGGATGGGCCAGAAAGCCTGTGGACTGAGGCAGCGAGGCCCAGTGGGGGTAAGTTAGGAAAAATTAGTAGCTCATAATTAATGCTGATGGTAAATGAATATGTATGGGTTTTTATTGGGGTAAAACTTTCTGTAATCCCTTATTGGACATGAATTCAACATATCCAAACCTAAGACACACAAAATCCCTCCACAGTGGTGCAAGGTAATGCGCTGCAGTCATTGTCACCCTGTAAGACTTCCTTCCACAACAATGCGGATTTTCTGGCTCGCTGGGGTTTGCAGGGTTTCAGGAGGCTTCATTAAAAACTGAGGCGGAAATGAAAGCGACACGTCTAGTGGCAGAGATTGCCTTTGATGATTGGCAAAGAAGGCGCCCGCTTTTCCACGCTCCACTTTGAACCCCAGCTGGTTCCCGTGGCAGTCTAATTACTTTCTATTCCTGACTGGAGCCTGAGAAAATAAAAAAAAAAGAGAGAACACATACAACTGGCAGGAAAAGGCTGGTGGCAGGGTGTGTTATACAAGTCCTAGGAGGATTCAACCCCTCTTTCTCTCTATCTATATACCCCTCCCAAACCTCTCCTCTTTCTTTCCCCACCCTTCACACTCCCCACCCAGACTATTGTAAAGAAGCAGGCAGGTTATTATTTAGTGAGGCAGGAGAGGGAAATGGATTAAAGGAGTCTGTCTGAGCCAATATGTGTTCCTGCCGTCCATTTGGGGGTTGTCTGTTTGATGAAGCTTCCTCCCAACAGAAAGGAAGCTGACAAAAAAACTAAATTCCCAAAACGGCATTATGTAAAAGGATTGCAGTCTTTATAAGCATTTTTCAGCCAACTTTAGAAATGCTTTGTACTAAAGGAAATGCCTGAGAGATATGCAGTAACCGTTTTTTCCCCTGTGACAGTCCCCTCTGTGGTAGCCTCTTATCTAGAAAGAACCATTTTCCAAACAATCCTCCTTTCATTGTGTCTTAGCTGCACTGTGAGCTTGGCTCTGAGAGAGTGCAAGTGCTGCTAATGAGAAAACTGCATGTCTAAAGAGGTACCTGTTTCAAAAAGCTGCATGCTGTCATGAAGCACAATGTGCTGAATACAGTTGCTGCTTTGCAACAGAAAACATATGCATTTTTAATCTAAGCTGTCAGCAGAGTTGTGTGTAAAGAAACTGCAAGACCCTCAACTTGTCCTCATTCATTTGCCCTAGTTCACTTGCTGACTGAACCTAGCATGATCACAAAAACACATGTTCAGGCTGCAGTATTTCACTGACTTCTACCAGAAGGTCCAAACAATCCTGCCCTTTGCAAATGAAATACCACGATACACATCCTGACCCTCATCATGTCTCTGTGCTTGTGTTGACACAATTATAGTGGACACTGTGGTCCCGCTGTCTCAGGATGAAGCCACGGAGGGCACCATGTCATCAGAGGCTCTCCCTCTCATCTTTGAGCCTTTTGAAGATGTCACACCAGAGGGGGCACCAGCTGAAGCGGCAGCGGTCACACTGGTGCCCGGCAGTGCTCAGCCTCCCGCTGCCATGGCGACCGGAGGAATGCCTGTATCAGAGGTGGACCTGGACCAGCTGGTCACCGTGGAGACAGACAGCGACGGCCCCTCGCATGCCCCACCCCTGCTGATGCCAGACTGGACGTCACCTTGGCAGACGTCTGGCGCTGAGCTCCTGGAGCCAATCGGCTCCTCTGGTCCGTCTGTTTCACAGCGGCAAGCCGGAACTGAGCTGGAGGATCACTCTGAGACAGGTGAGAGAGGTGATGTGGCAGGACCAGAATGAATGAATGAATCTCAATGTCAACATAATGCTCTATGGAACAACCATAATGCTCTTTTTGCATGATTTAGCCTTTTTTCTACACATCATATGTACTTCACGTTACTGCCAATCATTTTCCAAAGCATACCGCAGTAGGGGTGATAATTCCTGTGTGTGATACTACTCATTTCAGAAAGTGTATCACAAACATAATGGGTTTACTGTAAGAGAATATGCATTTTAAACCCAGTTTGAAGTTTGAAGAATTATAGTGCCACAGTACATCATGATGGTGCAGCGCCATTTTTCTATTTAGAAAAGCGCCACAATTTTTCCCTCTAGGCAGCCTCTGGTTGGAATTCATGTCACTTCAGCATTAATGTGAACTTGTAGAAACTTGCTTGAGAATTCATCATTTTGGACATGCATGAATGTCTCTTGGTTGGTAGTGGAAAAACATCTCACACTCAAGAGTCAGCAACGTCCTGAATGCGAGAAGCTACCACTGATTGTCCTTATGCCTGGTACAATGTCCATGCTTGCTTATTGTATGTATTGTATTGCAAATGCAATGCTGCTAGGTGTCTGAGTGAGGATCACTGAAACACAACAAATACATGCAACACAAAGTTTACCCAAAGTTAAAATGAGGTATCTTGTACTGTCACACAAAATTAGATGTTAAAATGAGCTGCGGTTGTACACACGGTGTGTGAAAACCTTGTGCTATGTGATTTGCGACATGTAGGCGCTGTGAGGACAAACCTTGAAGAGAACTTGCCCACCACCGGCCCCTCCTTCTCATCCATCCAGCATGCTATGACAACAGTAACCATGGCAACCCGTCATCCGGTGCACAAATCCAGATCAGGGTTAGAGGAGATGGAGTTTGAGGGTAAGACAAGTTTTATCACTGACTGAAAAAGTATTTTATTTTAATTATCTTTTTTTTTTTGTTGCTGCTTAGTAGATAATTTTGTTTTGTCCCCCACAGAGGAGCCAGATGAAGACGAGGACAATGAGAACTCGGAGGAATCGGTGGAGGATGAGAGCGAAGAGGACCTAACAGAAACACCTAAAACATCCTCAACGCAGCCTCCGTACAGCCTCATCCCTCCACCTCCTGTCTGGGTTCAACGCAACCAGGGGCTGAGTATGAGAAGATGGTTTCAGCTTTTTTTTTCAGCTTTGAAACATGATAGCATGTATTCAATATTCATACAATTACTTGGTGCCTTCTTAAAAACAGTCAGACTACACAAATGCAAGAATATTTAAACTATGACCTGTAAAAGAGACAAAAAGAGTCTTCAAGTATGTTGCCCTGCTAAAACTATGGCTCTTTTCTTCCAGTGCGGAGCTGGGTAGAGCTGATCAGAGAAAAGGTAAGACTGCCCCCTGCTGTCCTTAAATAGTCTTGGTTGATCATCAGATCTCTGTTTCCTTTACTTCTTTGCTAAATGGTGTTAAGGATTAAGCCTCTAATAACACATCCCATGAAAAGATCAAAACCAAGAATTAATTGATCCTATAGGCCTCTGTAGCCAAAGCCTGATATACAGTAAATTATTCATCTGTGCAATAAATTATTACTAGAGCCACAAATGTGTATTAATCCACAGCTGAAAGTAATTCATAACAAATGAACCATTTACTCCAGGTTGAGTGATGTTTGCTAAAAACTACAGTGGCCAGCTGTTTAGGGAGATTACAGAGCTTAAAAAAAAAAGAATTATATATGTAACCTGTTTAAGATTTACGTCTTCATATTTACAAATGGGCTTGGTGCTGAGAGCCACAGACAGGGTAGGGAAGTTGTAAAGTACTGAGAGATGGACTAACTCATTCTTTTCATGGGATTTGCTGACAATAACAAAAATATGGAATTACGTCAGTCTTACCCATTAAAGGCTGCGTAAATCATCTGTCTTAATCCAGGCAAATTAATCACGACTATTTATGATCATTTGGGATGCAAGAGCGATTAAATGGATTTATCTAGACGTGTTTACGACTCTGCTCCATTTTGACCTCCATGTCTCCACCCTCGGCAGGCGGGTTATGTGTCTGGGATGTTGGCCCCTGTGGGCATTGGCATCACTGGGGCCCTGCTAATCGTCGGCGCCCTCTACAGCATCAGGATGATTCACCGCAAAAGGAGGAACAGCTTCAAACACCAGAGGAGGAAGGTCAGACAGCCAGAGGTCAATACCCCACTTTTATTTATCACTTATATCTTGTTTCACTTGTTATTGAGAATCAATCCTGTGTCGAGCATTAAGTTTATTTTTCCTCCCCAGCAACCTCGAGAGCCCGGGACCAGCCGTCAGGACCAGGCCATGCTGCTGGCCGACAGCTCCGAGGACGAATTCTGATGAGACCCTTTTGGCCTCCTTTTGTCTGTGACCAATGGCTGATGCTCATGTAAAGGAGGCTCGGCGAACACCCCCATCGCTATGACTACCGCATCTCCAATCACCCTGGGCTGTTTGGCTATGATTCATCTGATCCACAGAGTGTGACAGAGTATAGGCCACAGTCTGCACAACCCCCCCTCCTTCTAAAAGTACCAATGTGAGCACTTCTCTGAATGTTGTCAGATAATGTTGACTCTAATGGCTTTGCAGGGCTGGTGTAATGCACTTTGACATAAAAAATAATATTGCTGCTCGTAAAAACAAAATGCATTAGCAGGGTATTGGCAGGATGAAAGTTTTGCTGGTAAATTGAGGTTTTGGCTTTGTGTAGTTGAGGGAGAAAGTGTGGACCAGTGGGTTTTCTGTCAAGTAATAAAAAGGGCTGTAGAAGAGTTACATACATTACATAAACAATGTAAATATATATACTGTATATGTAGCTGACTTGGGGTCAGTCGTGTTAGTGTAAATACAGTTTTATTTCTTCCTATACATCTAGGATATTTAACGGAATTGTTTAACATTTTGGGAAATAAGTTCATTCGCTTTCTTGCCGAGAGTTAGATGAGAAGATTGACACCACTCTCGTGAGCTAGCAGCCGGTTAGCTTAACGTAGCATAAAGACTGGAAATAGCTAGCGTGGCTCTGTCCATAGATACCAAAACCAGCAGCTCTAAAAGCTCACTAGTAAACACGTTTGCTTAATCCGTACAAAAAATGAGGTGTAAAACAGCAATTCCCTGTGTTACAGTGGTCATGTGACAAACTATCACTTGTCTGGGAGCAGTGACTTCCACGAGCCTCCGCCGGTTACCTTACAACTGCTAACTGTGAAACAAGATATAGGCTAACATGTTAATTAGTGAGCTTTAGAGGTGCTGGTTCTCTTCATACATCCATGGTGATGGTAGGCAGATTTTGTTACATTTGGACAGAGCCAGGCTAGCTGTTTCCAGTCTTTATGCTAAGCTAAGCTAACAGTCTCTTGGCTGTCAAGTTACCTTCACATTTGGTATCAATCTTCTCATGTAACTCTTGGCAAAAAAAAAGCAAATATGCCTTGTTCCCAAAATGCTGAATTATTCCTTAAAGCGAGATTTCCACACATTTTAGAAACCTTCACATACAATTCATTTGAATTAATGCTTCGTTTAAATGTGAATTTTGTGTAAATGTAAATGTTTTATTCAAAGGCATTTGTTCATAAAAGTTACTGAGACGCACGTACAAAATACCATAATCCTACAAAAGTATGTAGCATAAACCAGATTTTGACATACAATATAACTGACATTATGAATTCATTCTTTTGCCACTTACAAAATGTTTCTTTTTTAAGTGCATGACTATGTCCAAGTCTATTCATAGAGTTACTTCTTTCAAATGAATCAAGTGTTTCTGTTGGCTGGAAAAGCACAAACATTGGCGACACTGGAAGTTAATTTTGCATATAGTGGTTTATAGTGTTAATCTGCAAGGACAGATAAAGGAGACGTTTTGGCCAACGCGTACGGCCCAAGAATGTCACATTGCTGAGGTGCAATCAGTTGTGGTCGGATAAAGTCCTTACGTTTTGAGAGAAAGTAAGAATAATCATTTAATAAAAACTCTGCTGTAGTTCAGACAGAAAAGGTATAGAGATATCTTAACAGTACTCATTTAAGCAATGTTTATAACACCAATGATGATAACGCAAGATCTTGTCTTTTGTTTAAAGAAAATATATTTTCTGTAACTTCATGAGCCATCTGATATGCTTCATGTACAACTGCCTGTTTATATGCAATAATACTGTTTTAGGGTCAGTGTGGTGTAAAATAGTGGACACTTTTTTTTGTCTCTTTATGCAGATATGAAACATGATGTGATCAAATAAACAAGTCTTTTAGATGTCTGATTGTGACTCTCTTATAATGCAGCTTAAGTGTAAATTATGTTTTAAATGAAAACCACTCCAGACAGCAGACAAGATAACCCAGTTTACAGCATTAAAAAAATCAAATAATTTATTTCTGTGTTCTTTTTCCACATTAAATAAAAGCTATCGGACATTTCCAGATCAAAATCAAGAGAGGGGACAGGGAAGAGGAACAGGGAAACAGAAATCTGACATGCAAAAAGACCTTTTGCTCTCCCCTTTGCACACTTTGTGGATGGCGGTGGAAGCGGTGCTGGCCGCTCCGAAAAAGACAGCAGGAAGCCCCTGTGGTTGATGTTTTGGTTGGTTGGTTGTAGGGACCACAGCTTTTTGTGGCGCAGCATGACAGCCAAGACAAATGCTGTTTATCTTACAGACAAACTGGTTTCTGGGGGAATTTATGATTGTAACACTCAAAATGTAGGATGGCAGATGTCGCCCCAGGAGAGGACAGAGACGTGGGGCTGTGATTGTTAAGAGATTGTTAGAGTAAGCCCAGGATGAGGGGGGAAAAATGCTTCTGACATCTGTGAACACTGAACTGGCATGTAAAGTCAAAACTTATTCCAAATGCATTGTGAGAGTTGGGTAAAACTATGCAACACCACAAGCCATGGCTACAAACTGATTAATGATAGAGCCCTTCAGTGTGTGATCAGTCTAAACAAAGCCCCTTGGCTCTTTGAAACAGGCTGTAATGCCCATATACCTAATGGAACTGCCAGAGTTTCACAGGAGTAAAACAAAAAAGACAACAGACCCGTTTCCTTCAAAATCTAAAACACCTCCTCATACTGACAACTGGTTTGAAAGAACGAGATAGGTTAAATTTGTAAAGTGTTACCTATCCGGTCCTTTCATCCATCAGTAGTCACTGTATAAAAGAAGAAAAGGCCGGGACACAGAAGGGGACAGAAGATTAAACCAGGAGTTTACACAGGGTGATAACCGCAACAGTGTCAGATGAGCAGTAAAGATAATAGTTGGTGTTCAGGGTCTAGAGCGCTTTTGTATGCCCACTATGAACAGCTCATAATTCTCGTTACACCTCTGGATGGGCTAAAGTAGCACAGAAATTAAAAATAAAAATCACATCTGATAAATCAACCCAAACCGCTCCCTTCCCAACAGATGATTCACCAAAAAAAAAAAAAAAAAAAAAAACATGCGCTCAATAAATCTGATGAATAGAACAACACTAATATACAAATCTGAGAAAAATAAAATAAAAAGAAAAGTAGGTCATCTGATCCATTGCTCCAAATGCACACAGACACAAACGTACATACACAGGCTTCTATGTGGGTGGCAACTCTGTAAACATCTATACTCTCCCTTTCAGTCTTGGGCTCCTGGGATGAAATATCTCAGCCAAACTGCTGAAAGGGGAAATAAACCCAAAACATGAACATGGTCCTGTAGTGTGATTCATAGAGACTAGCTCGTCAATCCTTAAATCTTTAAAAACAGCCGACTACCATGAATGTTTGCTGGAGACTTTTGTTTGTTCTGCAGTCAATATTTTACAGCAGATTTTACTCTGTAGTGCCACATGGCAGTGCTCTCTGCTCTCAATATTGTAGGCAGGATTAAAGCACACCGATGTCCAATTGCATAATTTGAGGTGCCACAAGGAAAACAAAATTGCATTTACAACCAGTGATGGAGGTTGTCTTCCAAATTTGACTTTGAAAAATCAAAGCAGATTTAGGGTTTATTCTCCCCTCAACTACCAACCAAACTGTCTCCTGCCCTTTCTATCTCATGGAGCACTAACTCCAATCTTGGAAGGCTAAAACAAACAAACAAACAAAAAAAAACTGTGTGATTTGCTCCTTCCTGTTGTCCTTATAAGGCCGGAGCAAAACACAGCACCTCAAAAGGCTCTGATTTTCCTGTGTGGGGCCTCTGTACGTAGAGAAATAAAAGTCTAACATAACAGATCCACACTGTTGTCAAAATAACAAAACACACAGACACATTCACATTCATACGTACACATACACACTGCAGCAAGTTCCAAAGAAGTGCATCTGACCTTTGTTCATTTTACTTTTAAGAAAAAAGAAAAGCGGCTGAAGCAAACTTTCTTTGCCATAATTAGTGTGGATTGGAACGCCCGGGTGCATCTATGACGTGTTCCAGGCCGGAGAGCTTCAAATGTCAGCGAGGTTGGTTGTGCATCGAGTTAGGTGCACCTGGGAAGTGCATCGTGGACTCAGCCGCTTATGAGCAGCGTGAGGTTATACAGGTGTAAAGTAGACAGTCTAAATAAACTGAAAGCGAACAAAAGAATAAAATATAATCTGCTAAGAATACTTGTCTATTTTCCTTTTTTTTTTTAATCAAGAGATAAACACACACACAGCATACTCAAACAGGAATCCAGCATATGTAACACTTCGCCTCCGGTCCGGTGCCAAGCGCAGACCAGAACCGGGCCGAGGCTGCCGTGTGACGCCTGCTAGCAGGCTGATCACTGCAGCTGTGGCTGAGAGCGTTGATGGATTGAGTGGCACTTGCAATGAGGAGAAACAGATGAATAATCTAAAAAAGGAGTAAACTGAGACGGCTAGGACACGTTTGACCACACCATCGTTGGCAAGGAGTCTCTTTCAAAGACTTAATTTTCTCCTTTCTGGGGAATTTTGCAGCTGGCAGTGCATTTGGGGAAAAAAGTTCTATAGAAAAAGATTAAACTCCTCACCCATACTGTCAGGGTTTGATGATAAGATTTAGTGAAGGACACTGAAGCGAAAAGGTGGCAGATCCACCAGCTGGGCAAAGTCTGAGGCGCTAATGGAGTGATTTGTTTCAATCAACCGCTCGGCACCAACGCGCTTACACCGAACACAGGAAGGGATTCCGAGGTTTCACCTCAGACTGGGTTAATCAACACGCACTCGTCACGCTTTTTCCCGCACTCACATTAAAAGAAATTCATGCATAATCTTTACAGGCTTCAGTCCTGGAGGCTGAGGCAGGTGATGGAAACAGCAGCAGGGAGCAGCTGCGCCCACCGGACAGGATGGGAAACAAAAACACACACCAGTACGCACAGTACCAACCAAGCATTGCACTCACACAAACACGTTCGCTCGCTCACAGTGAAACCAAGCACGCCACATACACGTGCACAAAAAACAGGCCAAACACTCGTTTTTCCAAAAAGACATGAGGCGGTACAAACACACAGTCGTACTATAGCTTTTCTGTCAACCATCCAACTTACAAGGTTAAAAAAGAAACACAAAAATAAACTCCACAAATATTTTCTGCCCAGTCTGTTTTGTTTTTTTTACCGCCCTGCTTCCTTGTTTCGCGTCTTGTTTTTTGTCCTGTGTTCTGCAGGAGGATTTGGTGTGGTGCCATGTCCTCTGGGGTTCGGACGCACGTCCTCACTTGAGCTGCCTCACGCCTCGGTCAATACGGCATCCAAGCTTGAAGGTCAAAAGGTCACCTAGTCCCCAAGTCAAGGTCATCCCAGAGACCACCCTCACTTGCCCCCCACCCTCCTCCTCACAGAAAGCATCAGGGTCCCCTTCATGAAAACATCAGGTGGGATGTCAGTCTGTTTCTGCCTAAACAGTTGTTCAGAGGTCAAGGACAAAAAGAGGGTGGTGTTTGCGTGTCTATGCATACCTATGTGCATACTCCTTATGTTTGTACACAGGTGTGTGTGTGTGTGTGTGTGTGTGTGTGAGTGTATATAGAAGAGTGAAATGACCAGGGCAGAGCTGAGGCTGTCAAGCTGATAGTGTACGAGGTGAACAGCACCCGCTGTCCCGTCGTCCCTCGTCCCCTCTTCTTTCCACTAGCGGAGCCACAGTTTGAGCCGCAGGGCGTCCACTCCGTTCAGGTAGTATCTGAACAGCCGCTTGTCTCTGACAAAACCCAAGTTCTCATACAGCTTCAGGGCTGATTTGTTAGTGATTTCAGTCTCCAATACAACCTGGGGACACACAGATGGTCATGTTAGGACGTTGTTGTATACATGATTGGACTGACTGATCCTTACTTTTTCAGAACTGTGTACAAAAGATTTTTTGGTTGTTGTGGACTGTTTGTGGACTAACAGTAATTTTGCATGTTTTAGCCTATTAAAAGGAAAATGTCAACAATATTGGAAATTAGCTTATTTGCTGTCATAGATCAATTTCACCACTGCTGGTTCAGTGCAGCGATAGTCTCGTTGTTTATCCTAGGCTAAACACTAGAGAGTTAGCCTCTGTAAACAAAACATACTCAACCCCACGACTCTAAAGCTGCCTTAGTTACATGTTCTTACATTGTTACTTGTTAGCTAGCAAGCTAGTCACCAATATTTACAAGAGGCAGCTGGGTTTTGTACATAATTACAAAAACATGCCAAGCCAGCAAATTAGCTTCAAGGCACCTGGCGTCCTACATGCTGTGTGTGGTTTGGGGGGTCAGCTGTTGTGTGGCATTACTGTGGTGAATCATGGTGACAGTCCTTCAGTCTCAGTCAACAAAGACACTGGAGAAAGTTTAATACGGATTCTCATTTTCACCTCAAACATCTGCCCTTTCTGGAGATTTCAAATTCTTTTAAAAATCAACTGTGTGTAAGAAGCAGGTGAGAGAGTATGCGGCTATTCAGAGAGAAGCCAAGCAAGTGAAATAGTTTGTAGTAGGGGAAAGATACTGACAGGCTCGGAGTAGCTGACAATCAAACCAAGGTTACCAGCAAACTTAGATAAGTGAAGGACAGGCCAAATGGACCTTGAAATACTAGTAGCAATTATTTTCTTTTGGTTCATGCTCGCACAGAGGCTTTAGTGTTGGGCCAACACCAAACTAAAACAAAGAACCAAATGAACACAAATGGTATATTTAATGTGGTGTCATTTTATGTATTCATGTATTTTTGGTTTCTTCTTCTTTTTCTGTACTGGTTTGGTAAATTAAAGACTGTCCCCTAGTCTACTGCACACATTAACATTGTGAGTGAATACGCTGGCACACAGCTTTCCCATGTCAAGGCATAAAGCCCGTGCATGTTGGCACGAACCCAAGAGTGTGTTTCAGGCTTTTCTCAAAAACTTAAATATTCTCTGCATGTATTACAATATGGTTTGAAAAAAGGAAGATGTGTGAATTGATTGAGATATCCTCCAGTGGGAATGGGTCTATATATATATAGCTTACCTCGTCACAGTCACCCTCCACCATGGCATAGATGGCCTTCTTCACCAGGTTAGTACCTGACACAGAAGAGTCTAAGTCAGTGGTGGCATGCAACTAAACAAAACACAAACTTTTAAGAAAAGAACATTTGGTTTTTCTATTTTCCTGTCTTGACTTCTGTTAGTACAAGAAAGGCAAATGGTGAACAATGTCACTTAAGTTTAAAGTATAGTGTTACACATCAACTCAGAGTGTATAACTTATCTAAATGTTGCATTTGCATAAAGAGATTTGGTTGTCAAAGAAAGCACAAAAGACGCTGTTGCACAACTTGGTCTCTGTGCCACATAATGAAAGGACAGAGTCGAGATCTCACCGATGCTTTTCCTTCTGTGTTTCGAGTCTACAGCCAGCATGGCGATGTAGCCACGACGGAACATCTTCTTGTGCATGTCAAGTTTACATACGATGGCTCCGACACACTCCTGCTCCACCATGGCCTGTGACACACATACACACAGAACAGTTAGGTCCTCTGAGTGTCAACTGGGGTGGCTGCTGAAAGCCTAGCAACAGATTCCTGTACAGTTCCTGCCATCCTGCCAGCTCTCTGAGCTGACCTCTGACCTTCAATTTCATGGCACTTCCTCTTATGTCACATGCGGCGGTTTCAGACAAACTGGAACTGGGAAGTTAACGACCTTGGGGCTCAGAGGATAAACAAAGAAAGGACAGTGTTTATCAAAGTAGAAAGCCCTTACTGGGCACTGTAGGTACAAGAAGAGAAACCCACTTTAGGCATTACTCTCTACTAAAACTGGAAAGTAAGGGTTTTAAAACTTTGCTTGCTCCCAAATTCCTGTACACATGACTGGACAAAAGACCTTTACAGCAGTGATGAATTAAAAGGGATATTGTCATGTCAGTTCAGCTTTTCTTTATCGGACAGCTTTTAATTTAGACTTAAATACACAAAATGAACAAGGATGAAGGCTTTGTGATAGAAAAGTGGGTGTTGTAGCTTCCAACAGACACAATACAAACTCCAATGTGCCATCAGTTATACATTTACATAATGTGTGTTTATCTTCAGTACAAATCAGCACTATGTCTGGGTACCTTTGAGACACACCCAGCCCCAGTAATGGTATGCAACTTCAGTTAACCAAAGCCCATGGGCTAGGTGGGTAGTTCACACTTTATTTTGACTTGATGAACAAAGTTAAAGAGCGAACACAGGCATTTTCTTCACATTGAGCTGGTGTCAGTGTCATACTCACCAGAAAGCAGAGCTGTGGCCAGTTGTGGATGAAGTACCTGTACGTGTAAATTGAATAAGGCTCAGACAAGTCCTTGGTGATCAGTCTCATGATCCACGGCATCTGCAGCTCGGATTCATAACGGACATAGCGGATGCCGTGGCTATCCTCTTCCGCTCTGCCGGGAGAGCTGCTCAGGTCGAGCCGGGCCAGCTCCGCGGATGGCGGCTGCTGCGGGTCGGCGGGGCTCTCTTTTTCGCCTGGCCCGGCAGCGTCCGGCGGCTCGTCGCTCGGCGGTCTCGGGGGCTCCGTGTGGTCAAACTCCTCTTTCCCTTCGTCCCCGGGGTGGCTGTGGACCGCCTCAGTTCTTCTGAAACCCGGCATCCCGTTCATGCTATTGCTAACCAGGGGAGAGTGACTGCCGTTTTCGGAGAAGGGGCTGTGGCCTTCGTGTTGGCAATTCTCACTATTGTTTCTAGCGGCTGGAGCCCCCTCATTGCTGCCACTGCAGCTGCTGTCACAGTTGTCAACGGACGGTCTCGGATTGTCAGGCCGGTTTCCTGTGTGTTGGTGGCTGTCAGCGTCCTCTGAGGGGCTGACCAAGCCGTTTAGCTGCTGCTGTTGCTCTCGGGCTTGCATTTTGAGGTGCAGTGCCGCCGGGCTAGCTCGCCCTAGCATGTTTTTCTGATTCTTCTTAACCGACGTTTTGACTTCGCTTATCGGCTGCGACTTCGTCCCTGTATCGGCGGGTACACAATCCTCCCTGTGGCAGGCCGGCTCTCCGTCTTCCCCCGCCGGCTCTGCGCTCCCAGCCCCGGGGAAAGGAGGAATTTCAGCCGGGGATGCAGACAGTGCGCTACTAGGCCCAGGCGGCACTGTGGCCATCCCACCGCATTAAGGTGGAGATTCACGCTTGGAAAACGTTGAACACAGTCTCATCCACAAGGCGGAGGGACATACAATCAATATACAAGACAGTTGACCGAATATTACATAAATCCAAGGGTTTTTGAGGCGATAACGTATCCGCTGGCGACGTTAGTCCCTGCTTTCTCCTCGATTTCCCTGCTGCCGCAAAGTGCTGTCGCAGCAAACACCATTGCAACAGCAGACAGAGACGTTTTACGACAGTGGTGTAACGCATGGCAGATGCAGGGTTTTTTTCAGACACCAGGGACAATTAGGCTACTGTAATTTGCTTACCATTTAAATAAAGTAATGCACCCCTCTTAAGTTGTTTTAGTTTAATTGACTTTTATTTGCATTTTCCTATTGTACTGAAGCAAGAACATGAACAAAATCTCTAGAACTATGGAACATTATACCATTCAAAAAGGTGTACTTTTTGAAAACAGGTTTTTGCGTCTTTTGCGACACCCTGTGTACAAAACATTACCACGCAGGAAACCTGTCAAAAGTCCGTAAGCATGCACACGCACACGCGCGTAAGTATTCTTGCCAAGCAAATTGTGAAAGTGAGTTTACAAGCCTGTGTCTGAATGCACAGACTTGCAAAACGGAGTTTTCAGACAGAAAACAAAATGTTTTGTAAGTCTACAAAACTAAGCTTACAGATACAAACATAAATGTACAAGTTCACAAAACTACGGTTACAGATACAAAACCCTGTTTTCAAGTACACCTTTCAGAATGATACAATATTCAAATAGAACATCATGGAATAGAAAATTATAAGAGAAGAAAATCACACAAAAGCAAGGAAAACGACACAGTGGAGCGAGGTCACGATTAAGATTAAAAAGAAAGATTTTTATATTGATGTATAGTCAACAATAGTTATTGACAAAAGGAGATACATGGTTCGTTTTAGTTCTTGTCTCAACAATGAAGGCGTCAAATGCAATTTGGGAAGTCGCTGTTCTCGTTCTCACCCCTTTACTGAAAGTTCAAGAACTGTTGACCTTTCTTACCAGCAGAGGACGCCAAGTTAAACATTTATTTGGATAGATACTTTTTCTTTTCCCACAGCAACACTGTAGTTTCTCCAATAGATGTCGCCAGTAGATTAGTTTCGTTCCCTTTCCTTACCAGTTTGCTGGGTAGTCTTCATCCTGGAACGCATGTACAAGTTAGTTTTGAGGTATGAGCGTTTATCTTCAGTAACATCCAGGCTGTGAGACCTAATACTTACTATACTTTTCACTTTAACACTTACTGTATGTGACAAATGTCAGGCCACAATAGTTATGACATCTAAAACCCTGCATTGTATTTTCCTTCACTAAGACTTTGAGTGTGATTAGCCTACATGATTACATTATTACTACTAGACAGTGGACAAAGACTGAGACAACTGCACTCATGTGTTAACAAGGTTTCTGACAAAATCACTGCAGTAACCCGTGTTTTCTGCATTATGGCACATCACAAGTGTTATTTTGAAGCAGCTGAAAACAACAAATAGAAACTGACATTCTTACTAAAATCTTTAATTCTGATAGACACATGCTCAGTATGTGTAGTGTGGTTTTGACCGTGGATGATGAACAACAGAGGCTCTGAGGTTTAGGCTGTAACTGCAATCACTGAGAATGCTGTGAAGCAGGACGATTGCATGGACATTAAGTCTCCAGATGCTCTAAATAGGCAATTCATTCTTATTTCATAGAGATAATAAGAATCTCTATGAAATAAGAATAATATTAAGATATTATAATATTAATAAGAATGAAATGCCTACTGAAACATCATATTATAGAATGCTATCATCGTCATATACCTGTGCTCCAAAAGATCCATTTTAGAAATTAGTTATTTATTCTAAATTACAGTATCCATTAAAATCAAAATGTATTCTTTTCAGACGAAAATTTTTCGCCACAAGGTAGCCAAAGACAGTACTGGTGAGTTGTTACATAATACGTAATACATACATAATAATTTCTAAAACTTTCCCCAAAACTCAATTTAAGAGACTCATTTGAAACGCCTTCCTGTGTATGGAAAATGGATATATTAACTGTATGGTGATTATGTTGGATTTTTCAAATTACTCTGTCTGTTTCATATTGAGGACAATGGGGAAAAAAAGTGCCGGTCAGATTTGACATCATATAAATCATGCAACTAAAGTCAGACTTGAGTGTAAATAACCTCAAAGGCCGAGACAGCAGACTTACTTTAGTCCAAGTTTATCTGGAGGGTGGTGTACTGTAGCCCATCCTAGGTGGCAGTGTTGCTCCATTGTGTCCTCGAGCACGTCCATGTACTCAGAGGTGGATCACTATTTGGAAAAGACATCGTGAGAACTTTCAAGTCCAACAGTGCTGCCTCATTTCCTATACATAGCAAGAGGAAACAAGATGCTTCTATTGAGTCATAGTTTGCATTACATCATGTAAAGATAGATAGATAGATAGATAGATAGATAGAGCTCTGACACATCATATGGTAAGAGAGATGCCAAGACAGACACCTTCTTCTCTTGCCTAAATTCCCCTTCTCTCTGTCAGTTACCATGAACACATGTGTGCTTGATATGTGGAAAGACGGAGAGTCATATTTATGATATACAGTATGTTACAGAGACAGAGACGCAGAGATAGACAGGGAGAGAGACGGCCCTTTGAAAGCTAAGCCTTGGGGCTGAGAACTCTCTGAAGAGCTGGAATCAGACATGCACAATCAGTTCCCCTCTTCAAATCTCCTTTACAGGCCTATCTACTTGAACAGACTTCTCTTAATTACATTCTCTATCACTTAGCAAGCTGTGCCCGGGACCAGGAGCAGCAGCGTCTTGCCAGAGACATTTGGCTGGTTTGAACCTATATTTATTTATCTTCTTTCTCACAATCCTGTCCCGTACCTTTCTTTTCTCCCCCCTTCCTCTTTCTCCTCCTCCTCCTCCTCCTCCACCTCCTTTTTTTCCCACTCCTGCTTTCATTGTACGCTGCTCTTGTCTCTCCGTGGCTCTCCCCATCCAGACTCTACCCTTTTCCAAATATCTCCAGGGCGTCAGTTGCGTCATGTGACTGGTGTGCTTGTGATTACAGCAGTTGGCAACTATACTCATATATGAGGAAGAACCCAAAATACCTTGAAAAACGACGGCATGTAAAGAACTATAAGTTCAGCAGAGAGTGGAAACATGCTCAGGACTACCCAGGCTGACAATGACACCCAAATACCATCCTCCTTCGAATCTCTCTCCCTGTCTTTCTGTCTGTCTGAACCGGTCTCAGGGGATGGAGGCCCACCTTTGGATCTCCCTTTTTTCCCCCTCTCTACTCCTTGGCTCGCTCTCCTCACTCCGCTCACTTCCCTGTGTCCTCCTCCTCCTCCTCCTCCTTATTTTAAATTTTTTTTTCTGTCTGGCGTCTGGTCCACTAGAGCTGTATTTAATTAGTTTCTGTTGGGTTAATTAGGGGCTAAAGTTAGGGGGTCGGACCAGAACAAAAGCGGGTCAGGCTGGACGGATGCAGGTGCTCCGGTGTGGTTGCCAGATTCCACCGTTCAGATTAAGATGGCTGCAAATTGTCCGAGTATTGGGGAGGGAGAGAGAGCCACCAGTGAGTCGCAGGGGAGGAGGTTTCCCACCACATATGGGATGGCAGCTCCTTAGACGCTGCACACTGGCATCGTTGTACTTATCATTTCATACATTTCAACATCTTTTCTTTGCATTTTCCAAAAGAAACCACCTTATATTCACAGGATTTCAGCTTGCTTTTCATGTCTTTTCCCTCTCATAAAATAACACTGGCACACATCACACAGAGCTGATATAATGTATGGTGTGTGCAAGTGATGTCTTTGCCAGTCTGCTTCCCCGTTGCCGTACAAGGTGCTGTGTTGTATGTTCTCATTCATATCGCTCCCAGCACTCAGTCCCTTTTTTCTTCTACGCGTCTACGTGGCAGCTATACCCTTTTCCTTCTGCTTGGTTGGTTGGCTGTGTAGAAGGAAAAACATGTGGGGAGGACATCAAATGACCAATCCAGACAAGTGAAGTATAGATAAAATGGGCAATTCAAGCCTGTGAAGTGTACATCAGTGATCACATAAATGAAACAAATGAAAGCAGTAGTAGTAGTAGCTTCAGGCTGTAGCACTTTGAAGGTTACCTGTTTACTTATTGTACTTTTGGCATGTATTCACTATTTTAAAACATATTAAAGTGGCTAACTGGAGCTTTCTTAATAGATGTATGTCAAATATGCACTTAGATACCGACTTATATGTGTGACTTTGATTACAGAGAAGAGCAAGAAGAGCCCAAAGAGACACAATTTGACCTTTTCTTCTATCCTGTGGAGATGAAGAGGGACCAGATGAACTGATATGAGGGGAGAGGAGAGGAGAGGAGGAGAGAGAGGGCATCTCTGGCATGGCTGGAGACCCTCAGTGTGTGAGGGTCCTGGGGCCCTTTAGACAGGCGCCAGCCCAGCAGGGAAGCAGAGACAATCACACAGCACCAGATTCAATGCACAGAGATGGAGGGATGGAGGGAGATGAGGAGACACAGAGGGGAGGGTTGAGGAGGAGGAGGAGGAGGGGGGTGGCTGGTGGGACAAAGAGCACAGTTGAGAAAGGTGGAGGACACGACAAGGAGAAGAGGACCAGGTAGAAATGGAAAGAGCTGCGGAATAAAAGAGTTGAAAGGAGATGGATGGAGAGGGAGAAAACGACAGGGTAGATTAAGAGGAGGTGAGAGGAGAAGGAGTAAAAGGAAGAAAGAGCAAGCTAGAGAGAGATAGCATATATTCCCTCTGTAACAGTCTTTATCACCAGCCCAGATCGTGGCGTATGAACAGTGATCCAAGTCAACCATCTGCTGAGGCTAGATAAGCCTGGGAGAGCTCGGTATTGAGCTGTCACTCAGGGAGGAGCGCAGAAAAAGAAAGAGAGGAGGCGAGAGATGAACAGAAGAGAAATAAAGACAGAACGGGAGAGGGAAAGAGATCGAGAGGGAGGGGTCTGCGCAAGATAGGAAAATTCAAAGGAGAAGATTTGTGCAGACTGAAGAGCATCCGTCTCGTTAGAGAAAGACTTAACGTCAAATAGATGTCCAGCCCTGTCCTGCCTCATCTTGAAATAATCCTTCAGCTAATGAGAAGAACAATAAAACGAGGCTATTTATTGGTTTTCATTTTTTGTCAACCCACACACACACACACTCGTGCACGGACACACACACACATCCACTCACATCATCGCTACTGATGACATGAGACTGTTTGTTTTCTGTCACTAACACACACATATTCATACATGTCACCACAGCTGAAGTACAAAATTTGTTTTCATTTTCTTCAAATAACTCGATTCACAACACACACACACACACACACCCACGTGCACACACACATATTATAATGGAAAAAGCAGGGTTGTCTCTGTTGATTAGACACCGCTATACTGGTGGTGCGGATCCCCAGAGTGGAAGATGGGTTACTAGTTGATTAAGCCTATGTGTAGGTGATTAAGTTAAATCGCACTTAAACATACCCCCCCAAACCACTTACTGCATAACTATGAATGACATTATTATTATTATTATTATACTGTATGTGTGTGAGAAAGAGAGAGAAAGTGAGTGATATTGAGTGATTTGTGTCATCATTCACATTTTCTTTTGTGTTTTTAACATGTACATCCAATCTCAGCTCTCCATTTTTGGATGTGTGTTTGTGTTTATAGTGTGATACTGTGGTAGTACGGGGGCGTGAATTAAGGCCGGGAGGGGGGTCAGGCCCGGGAGTGGGGGTTAGGAGGGGATTAGCCGAGGCCAGTTGGATCATTTTACAGCCGGAGGACCCCTCCTCACCCTCTGCAGCCTCCTGGACAATGAGGATTAAACTCCTCTTGTTCCTCAACTCCGAAAAACGGCAGGACGACAAAGACACTATTCCTCCTGGGTCCCCTGGCTGTGGCTGGGAGCTGAGCTGAGGAGAGGAGGGAGGGAAGGAAGGAAGGAGTGAAGAAGAGGAGGAGGAGGAGGAGGAGGAGGAGGAGGAGGAGGGAGGCAGGAGGAGGCAGGGGGTCCATCATAAAATTAATCCCTTCACAGTTTCCTCTGCGTGCAAAGTGAGATATGAGGCAGACATGTCTAATGAAACGCTACAGTCATCTAAGGGCACAGCGATAAAAGCATATATTAAACTAATGGAGCTCGTCATTAGTGCCTCTATTAAGCGGATCGAGAGGGTTGTGCTCTCTTTTGGTGATCAGCACGGAAGATTAATCAATACCATAAAAGTCCACCTTGTGCAGTAGCTGTATGACAATATTTAAACTCACCTACCCATAATCCCCTGGTTTGAAACTATGACTAGACTCAGTTTCTATCTGTAGTTTACATTAGAATAGTTTTACATTTGGGAAATGTGCTTTTTCACATTCTTGCTGAGAGTTAGCTGTCACGTCTGTACAGTAAATATGTAGCTACAATCAGGAGACGTTAGCTTAGCTTAGTATAAAGACTGGAAACAAGGGAAACAGCTAGCCTGGCTCTGTCCAAAGGTAACAAAACCCACCTACCACCACCCTAAAGCTCACTAATTAATACCTTGTATCATATTTGAAGTATAAAAAACAACACGTGTTACAGAATGTTATGTGCCGGACATAACCATGTCATTTTTACACTTCAGTTTATGTACAGATAAAACAAACGAGACATAACGTGTACATTTGTGAGCTTTGAGGTGCTGGTAGGTGGATTTTGGAGAGAGCCAGGCTAGCTGTTACCCTCTGCTTCCAGTCTTTATGTTAAGCTAAGCTAATCATCACCTGGCTATTTCCTAAACTGTCAAACTGTTCCTTCAAAAATACATTATTACAAATAGCAGCCACAATGTATCACTTGGGAACTCTGTGAACAAAAAGTCCTCCAAGCTTAGTAAATTGAAAGATAAATCTTGTGTAAAAGCCCAGTGTTGAGCAGTGTGTGATCATAGCCTGAGGCATGGTGATTAAGGATCCCTATGTACCAAAGTGTCCACCCTGGGACATACTAGTGGGCTCAGTATGTGGCAGAGTGTCAGGCTTAGGGAAGGAGACAGATTTGGTTGCTCAACAATGACTGTTGCTTATAGGGATAGAGGACAAAAGTAATTTTTTGATGTTGTGATGCTGAGAATGAAATTTACTGGTCAACATCCAAGTGAGAGGGATGATAAAAGAGGAAGACAAAAGAAGCAGTCCAATGGCTTTAATCTGAGAAAAGAAATGAGGGAGTCAATATAGGAACGTAAGGAGAGGAGTGAAAGAGAGAACCGAGGAGGAGGGTGAGGAGCACAACAGGACCAGAGGGAGTTAGAGGAGAGAGGAGAGCAGAGGAGGGGCCTTTCATACAAAAAAGCCTCTCTTTTACTTATAGAAGGGGGAAAAAAGAGCAAAAGAAAAGCTTCTTCTCGCCTCCTGGACGCAGTGTCAAACCCAATCAGTGTCTGGTCTGGCAGTGCTGCTCGTCTCCCAGGCACCGGCTCACAATGGAGGCGAGTCTCGGCCGCCACACCTCTCACTTCCAATCTGCATCCTCCAGGACAGGCCTGAGAGCAGGGGGCCGCATGGAGGGCCAACAATGCACCTCAAATGTTCAAATTCTCATAAAAAAATCCCTGTGTGGTGAGAATTGGATTAACTAGTAAAAGTAAAAAACACTCCTCAAGTAGCTTTAAATCAGTTCATGTAGATTTGGACAGCTAATATCAGTTTTTTATTGTGAAGAAATGTGGCTTAGGATAAACGGCGGGGTGTAGGTAGTTATTGTTCTTAAAGATTTTCAATACAGGTGTAAAGAATGGGACTTAGTGTCAGGGTGTATCTACGTAAAGCCAAACACAAACATGGATAAACTGCTCGACGATTACAACGACCAACAATCCCTGAGCTGCGGAGTCCCGTGCTAATAAACGTGAGCAACAAGGCTTGATCCTTAAAAACCTCGCCACTCAAAAAAAAAAAAAAAATGTCTATCTTGAATAGACACCCCCTAAATCGCATTGCTGAGCAAATCCTGTATTAAAAGGAAAGAGTTACTCTGCATTTATACTCCTGAAGACTTTAGTTAAGCCAGTGCCTCTGCCACTTTGCAGCGCGGGCTTCATCGAGCCTGAGTAAATCCGTCTCTCAATGGCGATTGGCTGAAGCCGAAGGGGCCATCTTTTTCACACGCTTCCTCACTCCCCCCCCCTCTTGACTAGTGTTTACCCGTCACCAAACAATGGCTGGTTACTGGCAATTAAACAGCATTTTCCGAGGAATCCGTGGCACTGGTCTAATGGCATTACTGTTGGATGATTCAATCCTTGAATAGTCAACAGGATTTTGCCTCTCACCAGGAAAATACTGCTTCATCGAATTACCCGTATTACATAGATTTACCCAAAGCTTATGATTCAGGGTTCACAGATTACTGCTCTGCTAAAGATGGCGGGAGAAAGGCGTGATAGGCCAGGAGAGTGATGACTCCCAACGCCTCAAAGCCGGGCGCTGCTGTCACTGGCACGCTCTTCCCCCAAAAGGCTAAAGCAGACCAAGGATTTATCCAAAACCCTCTGCAGATTTAGAGAGATTATCAATTTACCTGAACGCAAAGACTTCTTTTCTTTTATTGTTCTTTGCGTTTCTGACTTGGACTTTAATATCAGATGATGCAAGTCTTGAAAGGTGGTTTACACAACAACATTACCAGTCACACACACACATAAACACACAAACATATAGGAGCCAAACTGCACATTGTGCCCTTTGACCTTGCATGGGTCGAGTCGGGCTGGGCAGCTCAGGGAACCAGGAAGACCGGCCAAGTCCATTATCTCACAATGAAGTGGCTAATTACTGGGCCTGCAAGCCTCAAATCACACGGCAGCAGACTGCCTGTCTCTGTCCTCCGCTCACCCAACATCTTAATTGCTCTTTTATTCTCTCTCTGTTTTTACTGTGCCTCTCTCCCCGACTCGGTCCTTCTCTCGCCTCAGCCATTTCGCACATAAAAGCAAGATGCTAATTGCCTCCTATGGAAATATTGGGCCTGTGATTAGCCAGGCAGAAGGTTTGGCTGGCCTGTGTTTTTCCCCGTCTGTATGAGGGAGTGTGGAGCCAGCATGCCGGGTGTAGAAATAGGAAACTGCAGTCATCGGTGGTGAAAGGAAATTCATTTTTCTGTCATTCACAAGCGGGGCATGGTTGAAAGTGTGAGGATTGTCATTGTGCTCCAATGGCAATTTGTCAGGCTGCTGCGTTGGCGAAATGTTGATAGAAAATCCGCTTGAACAAAATTACAGGAAAATTAGTTCAGTTGCTTTTAGGCAGAGTTGGAGTATTGTTATCATTACCATTGACAGTATTATGAGACTAATTATTTTGCCCCCCTTATAGTTCAAATATCTGGACCACCAGTCTGGACTACTAACTGTCAACCTGAGCTAATAAAGGAAAAAAACTGTGTGATCAAATGCACAAAACAGGTTGGTGCACATGATTGGTTGTTGAATGTATTATCTAGGTAGTGTGTTTTTATCTATGATGAGTGATATATCCAAACCCTCATTATGTTCTCCTCCCTGACCCTGACTTATTATCTCAATCTGTAGGTAATTTACTAATAATGGCCGCACATAATCATCTAACAAGACAACAGGGGTTAGTCTTAATAGATGCATATACATATGGAAATGAGACCCAGTGGGGGAATTTGCTTCAGCTTCTGGTCTACATAACGGCGCCCTGTAACATGCTCGTTTTCTGAAGAATTATTCCTTTTACAAAAGATGTTTTTTTCCGTTTCAGTGGAGAACTGGCCAACTTTAACCCATCTCTGACTACAGTATCTTTTTCATCAGGAAAGGAAGTAGAAATGCTCTCAAAATACAATTCTCTAAGTGTGTATGTAGATTATATTTACTTTTCTAATTGTATCCATTACCAATGAGACAAAGCATTATAAGCAGCAAATTTCTATAGCACTTTTCAAAACCAAGGGAACAAAGTGTTTTATAGGAAGAAGAGAGGAGAAGGAGGAAACTAGAAGAGACAACATATAAAACAAGGAGAAATAAGTGTATAACCGACAAAGTAAAAGCTATGAAATCAAGAAACAGCCCAAGAAACATACAAACAAAAAAAATTGCTTTATGATGCATTATAAAGATGTGCTAATTTGGCTTCTCTGAGACTTAGCATATGCAACCTTTTCCCTTCTGCTACTTTTTCTATTATAATGCCTCCTTGGTAATCTTCAGTTCTTTTTAATACACTTCAGACGTTAGCAAGTTATTTTAGTAACTTTTCGTCATTCAGATTCACCTGCCATTTGACCTCGGCCTTGTCCGAGTACCAAATCAAAGCTTTTTGAGAACCTTGGCGGATATTGAAATGCTCTTTCATACACTTTCTCTTTGCTGTGGTCCCCCAAGTGCTTTGTCTAAGATGTTGGAAAAGATGGAGAAGGGAGAGAGCCTGGTTTTCCCAACGATGGGAGCGGTGGAGTGTTTGGGCAGCGCAGTGATTGGTGGTGGCGGGGGAAGGTTTGGGGGCCAAGAGGGGTGCAGGTCGGCTGTTCAAAGGCTGGCTTTTTGCATTGTTGGTCAGTTGGGGATTAAGGTCCTCTGTGCAGCAGAATAGCCCCTCTAATTAAAAAGGATAAGAAGGCAGAAAAATAGCGAGAGGCACGGGAGGAAGCAAAGAGAGAGAGGGAGAGGGGAGAGTAAATTTGCAGAGAAAAGAAAGAAAAGGAAAACTGTTTTCAGTGTCACTCCTGCAGCCGGGCCCATCGATTCAGACTGGATTAACTTTACACTCCTCCTCCCTATTTCTCTCTGTCACCCTCTCTCTGTCATTCTTTCTATCTTGCAATTTCTGAATTTTGTTCTCCACATGCACTTTATTGTCTTCAAAGTACAGTATATTTATACACATACAAATATATACACACACATGTATACACACATCTGTATATTTGTTGGGGTACGCTCTTAAAAAAAAACCTTGATTGGTTGTAACCATGTAACAGCTCAGACATTTCAAAAATATTTTTCAGCTATTCTCTGCTGTCCCCTGGAACTGAAACCAGACAATTCTATATTCTGTGCAGGTTTGCGAGGAGTGAATTTGTATGCAAGGTGACATTTTGCTGTATGCACCCAGTCACTTGCACCAGTATGTGTGTGTGTGTGTGTGTGTGTGTGTGTGCGTGCTGTTCAGTATTTGCCGTCATCAGAATGTGAATAGAGGGACTGTGTGCTGTGCTCCAGATGCTGGCTGACAGTAGGTGGGCTGTTTGCCGTAGGGATGCCAGGTTGTGTTTTTGTTTGGCACTCCTCTGTCCCGCCTGCCTCCCTCCCCACGCCTGGTGGGGGGTCCAGGGCTCCCGGGGCCGGTCCCTGCTGACCAATACCCAGGTATGAGGCCTCTCAGTTTGGCTAACACTAGCCGCAGGCTGCGGGAGGTTAACGAGGTACCAGCAGGGACAAGACATTCAACCCTCCCATGGGCAAACCACAAGTGGTGGATGTATCTCAATGAAAGGCATGAATATGATATGATGTAAGCCATGCAGTAGTGGGTGCAAAGAGGGTTAAATGGTAATAATACTGCAGGTGCAATATAAAACACAGCATACTGATACTTAGCTATCAAAGACAAATTCTCCACCAAGTCATTTTATTAGCAAAGTGTCGCTCAGCTGACCAGATGTAAGTCTTTCGGCCCGGTCACACTAGCACTTACAATGGGGGCATTTTGGAGCAAAATCCCTACAAATCTATTGCGTGAAGTTAAACTTTGATGAACTCTGATGCGCGAATTGACCAACAGCCATCGTGACAGTGCTGAGACCTCAAAGTAAATGGAGAAAGCTATCGTAGCTTATTAGCTTTGTTGTACCACCCAGTTTTATTTAACACTCCTCTGCCAGACACTAAAAAGACATGTTTTTTATCCAGTTATGAGACAAGAATTGATGAGAAAAGAAATACAGCTGTTATAATATAGAAGAGCTTTTTTTTGCCTCTTTATTGAATGAAATGATGTACAATTCTGAGAACAAAATGCCAGGAGGGAGTAAAAGGCACACTACAGAGAAAAATACACTACTGGCTTACACTAGAAAGACGCCTCTTCTGCGTTACCTTATTATCTCTTTAGCAACCAGGCTAACAAGCTAGCTAACGGACAGTTAGCTTGGAGAGCTTTATTTTCCTCCTCTTCAATTTCTCTTAATGGAATTAAATGATGTACAACTCCAGTACAGAGAAAATAGAAAGGAGCTTTGGAGAGCTATTGTGACTGACTGACAAACAGTAGCATGTTTCCGGCTTGCTAGCGTGTTAGTTAGCTCACCAGCTACAGTAGTTCACTAACTAGCCCTGCGACTAGTCCCCATGTCTGTGACCGGGCCTTTAAGGTGCCTGAAAACGACAATTGAAATTTTGAAAAAAATTACAGCCAACTATATTTCTGTTGTTTTCCTCAGAAACACCTGCTGTCCAAAGCTCATGTAGACTCTTCGGACAATACAGTTATTAATTTAATTCAATATCAGACGCTCACTTCGGTTTGTTGTAGAATCATCAATACATGTATCGCTTCCTCCACCATGCCTATCAATAAATCTATCAATGTGAGTTCTACAGTGCAGATGGCAAAAAGCAAGCAGTCATAATGTCCAATATAGTTATGGGTGTGTTTGTGTGTGTGTGTGTGTGTGTGTGTGTCAGTGTGTAACAGATGGAGTTGGTTGAGTGGGCCAAGTCATTGATTTGACCTTGAGATGGACAGCTGATGTGAACTGAAATGGTTGATGCAAAACCTGAGGATCCACTAATATTGAGCTTAGATAGATAGATAGATAGATAGATAGATAGATAGATAGATAGATAGATAGATAGATAGATAGATAAGGTTATAGAAATATAGGTATAAAAATACCTATAATAATGAAGGTAAATTACACATATTCTGAGCAGCAAACACTGAAAACAAGAACCATTTTCCACTAAGAAGTAATTCACATTTGATATGAATGCATAGAATGGAACCAGATGCTCTTGATTCATCACTTTTCTAAATAGATGGATAGGAAAAAATATAGAGATCTGAGTAAACAGCAGGTTATACATTTTGTATTCCAAATATGAATTTAGAAGAAGATTTAAGAGATAAAATCCAATAGCCACTAAAGATTCTTAGGATTCTTTCTATAATTTATGGTCTAACCATATTAACCAGTCCTATAGGGAGAAACCAAAAGGCTGCTGGAGGAGAGAACAGGCAGCACATCATACTTTCCTCATGCCAGCCAGTATTATCCAGTGCACTGCGAGAGAGGGGTATCTCAGTCCCACGATTCTTAGCCTTCAATTCGTCTCCCTAACAGCAGGAGAAACCGTGACTTCGTCAATTGGCCCGCAGACAGGGGGAGGGCACATTGCCACAGACATTAACAAGCGACTTCACCTTTTTACAACCACGGCCCGTTTAGCTGAAACGCTCCCCAGGGCTTTTAGATATTTTCCGATGAATTATATATCAGAGCTGAAGATGAAAGGACTCTGCGTGAGCCAAGAACATAGCTGTGGGACAACAAGGGGACCAGACAGGCCTACTTAAGCCCAGTTAGGCTGTTTGTTTTAGTATGATCGCTGAAGGAAAATGGGAAAACTCCACTTACAGTAAAACTGCACATGAAGAAGGATTTATTAAAAACTTTTAGTCCACTAATGACCAAAATCAAATCACAATATTAACAAAATATTTGTTTTCCTAATTTTTGCTCCAATTCTTTGTTTCATTATTGACAACACTGACTTTATGTGACTGCACTAAATCATAAACAATGAGATATTCCATGAATACTGTAAATGATTTTCTATAGAGTCCATAATCTTCAGTTTAAAAGGTCGTATTGATTTTAGTCTGGTCTAAGAACCCAGCAGCCTCACAGTCTGTTCATCTGGCATGTAGAGTCCTAATTAGTTCTCTAACCTGCTGCTTGTTTGGGAGCATCAATCAAAACCTTCAGTCTGGGCTGCAGAGGCCAAAGTTTTGTCAACGTGGAACGAAACCAGTTTAAAAAATTACATTTACACTGAATTGGAACAATTGGATTTGAGCATCAGTGAGAAGAGCTGAGCAGAATTAGTTCTTAAAAAATGATTTTTTCAAGTGGTTCATGGTGTAGGCCTAACCGAGAACATAGGCCTAATTTAGGCTGCTGTTTTTTGTTTTGAAAAAAAAGTGGTGGTGGGGGGTGTACAGCTTCATGGGATACCATTTTCTTTTTGTTAAACCTCCTTTATAGGGTTACACACAGAATCAAACCGTGACAGATCCCCAAGATGTTATTTTCACCTCTTGCTACAAAACACTGCTTCAGTTTTGCTTGGTCAGCTTCTTTTCACAATTAAATCTGCAAGCTGCAGCTTAAATGTTCTGATTCTTACTATGAGCGCGGGTTTATGTTGTATATCAAAATGATTTACTGAGCTCCATGCAGGTGCTCGGCTCTGATTCGTTGCTCTTGGTCAATACATCACACCTATATGGGTATCTCTAAACACTTGGTCTCCTGCTGAAAATAAAATGTAAACGTAATTATTGATGCTGAAAAGGGTGTCTATGAGATGTTCTTTCTTTTTAAATGATAGAGAAACTGTAGCACAATACAGTCAGGGGGAGCAGTGGTACTTTGGAGCTGATGTTTCCACCACCAGGCCACTTTACTCCAGCTGCTGCACCCTCTCACACACCTCTGCCCATCATATTTTCTCTCATATCCATTGGCTGCTAACATCCCTCGCAGTCTCTCTCTCTCTCCATAAATACCGAGCATCTCTTAGTATTATCCGCATCCAACAAGCTTACCCGGGAGGAAACTAATCAAAGCCGTTTGATATAACAACTCTGCACTGCCGAGAGAGGCGTTTAGAAAAAGACGTTTTAAAAACCAATTGAAGTAAGTGATTTATTTAAACTACGATGTTTACGCAGGCTAATGTTTTTCGTGTGTTTAAGTGAGAAGGTTTTTATTTCTATTGACGGTGAAGGCCACGAGGAGCTGAGCGCGATGGAAACGCAGATAGCTACAGGGAGATAATTGGGTGGGCGTGCTTTAAAACTTTTCTCCCTCTCGCCTCTGTGGGCTGAGTGCTCGGAGCAAAGGGGCATTCAACCGGTTAATAGCAGGCCGGTGGAGCAAATACACACGCCGCTTCAGAAAACACACTCTAACTGCTGGATGTTTGACTATAGACTGTGGATGTGTGGCATGTAGAGGAGGTAAACCCACCTAAAGTCAAGCTGTATGTTGGCAGATTTAAAAAAAATCTTAATTCACATATTAAATTCAAAATAAAGGTTCCACTTTATAATCAAACTGTTGGCTATAACCTATTGGAATAAAGTCTTTAAACGAAAAAAAGAGGTTATTTTCTTGTGTTATTTTAGAAAGTTCAATATTGATTCCGCCCGTTTGCATAATAAACCTTTTTAACAGTTAACGCAGTGCAAACATACAGGAGGTCACTGGACCGAAGCAATCATCATAATTATAATAGTTTTAATAATAGTTTTAAAGGTCCTTATGAACGTGCATGCGTCAGTTTGGGAAAGTGAGTTGCAGGGTTGGTTGTGCTGAGGTTTGGGGGGGGGGGGTGTTAGTTGTCTGGCAGTCAGCTGGTCTGATAAATACAATGCCAGTCTTTGTTTTATTTTCGTGACGCAGAAAATGAAGGAGGCCTGAATGCGGAGTCGTGGCTGGCGTCCTGTAATCAGGCCAGCGCGTGCCGTCCGGATTATCTCGTTAATTTCTTACAGAAAGACGAAGAAGAGAGAGAAAAAAATCTCTTGTAGCCAATAATAATTAATGGCTGGGCAGGGTATTTATTATTAAACGGATGTGGAGCAACCGGTAGCCGGGGGTGACAAAAGTGACAGATTGAGGAGTGGCCGTTATTGGCTCTATAAAAACGAGGGGTCCGGCTAGAGAGAGGAGCACCCTGGGGTCCTGGGACCTTTATTCTACAGGTAGGTGTCACTGGAAACGTTACGAGAGGCCTTAGACAGCAGCATAAGGTATATATAGACTAATTAGCTAAATTGTGTTTTAAGTATGTTTTCAATACTTTTTCTCTTATAGCTATTAGGCCTAATAATGGTCTTACTTTCTAGAGAAAAGAAATAATATAATAGATTTAATAGGCCATTGCATTATAATTCCTAGGTACTAAGTTGCATTTCTAATATTCAAATTAATTAATATTGGCCTTATACATATTTAATCTATATATGATAGACTATTTATACAATATTCCTATAAAAATATAGGCCTACAAATTTGTCTCAGAAATGATTTATTCATGTAATCACCCTATAATACTTGATTTATTAATGATATTTCTGTAATATTCCTATACAAACAGAATATTGCTGATCCTTGTTAAAATGTTAAATGTTATTTAGGCTACATTTTATTCTGTTTTTTCATCATTGTAAACGTTTTAATAATGTGTCTGAATTGTTGCTCTATTATTTTAATATGATAATAGACCTCGTTTAGATAAAGTAATCATTTCACCAATACGGCTTGATAATTTTAGATGTAAAATATGAGACTGAAATGAACGTCGTCGCCCCCCCCCCCCACACACACACACACACACAGTACCTCGAGACAAATTTAGTGGTCCATCTCCTTGTTTGTTTAGATTAAGATTAAATGCTCCTCTCTAATCAACACTTTTCGATAGTCTCACCTTCCAAATCTAATTACCGGGAGCAATTCATTAGGAAAGGAGGGGGACTCGCCCCGAGGAGTGTCAATAATATGTCAGAATTCACTTTGGGCAATTCCTCCATGTTTCTAATTATTTGCTAAAGTTGTCCTTCGTATTTTAATTTTGTTACATTTGAATGTATACAAGAGTTTTAGCGGAAACGAACAATAGGATATAGATATGAAGATGCTCTGTTGTATTTGAATGAGCGCTCAGTTTGCAGTATTGGCTTCTTTGTTCCCTAAAGTCTTTTGTTATCAGCATTACTTATCGGTCAACAGTCGACTTTGTTTCTGCAAATGGCCCCCCAATCAGCTGTCTATTTAGCTTCGCCTAACCTGTGGGTATATGCTAATTGAGAGCCCGGTTGGGGCCCAACGAGTGTGTGCATTTTAACGACAATGTTTTGTTTTGGAGGTGGGAGAGGAGGAGTGTGTTTGGGGAGGGGGGGTGATAGGAGGCGGGGTCATAGTAGCAGTTAGTGTGTGTGTTTGGTGGTGGGGGTGAGGGCGTAAACGCCTGTCAGCCAGACAGAACATCCTCAGTCCAGCAGGGACAGCTGGGGGTCTCCACTTGGCTTTAAGAGCCCTGCGAGTCCGAGGACGCCCACTTCTTTGAACCCACCATGGTGCGTAAAGGCTGCGCGTAAAAATCAGCGGACACAGGCGAATCTATAAAACAACCTTAAAACTTTCCTGTTTGTGTCCTGCTTCAGGTTGGTCTGGACGAGGTGAAGTAGTCTACCAAACGGAGACGCGAGAGGATTAAAACACTATTTTCTGCCCCATTTTTCGTATTTCTTCTCATTGGTCCAGCTGCCAGCATGATGTCCTATTTGAAGCAGCCGCCGTACACGGTGAACGGACTGAGCTTATCTACCTCAGGAGTGGACCTGCTGCATCCGTCAATGGGATACCAAGGTAATATACCCCTAGGTGCAACCATTTAGATAGTTTATGTCTATTAAGTAACCTGAAAGTGGCCAGAAATATTTGCAATGATCAACATAATTCGACTGAATAGGCTACTATTTGAATTTCTCATAACATCAGATAATAGAATACTTAGGCTATTCATAACCAATGCCTCATTAGAATATTTAAAGTCTCTATTTTTATTACTACTATATTATTATTATTACTATTTTATAAAATAGGGTCATATATTTCAGGTTATGTTTGTCTGGAATCAAGTTACAGAAGTTGGTAAATTTTAAATTATCAAGCTATGTTAGTTATTTCTTTTCTTATTTCCATAACCATAGTTTTACCCCACGTATTCTTATCAGGAACCCCTCGCAAACAGAGGAGAGAGAGGACGACCTTCACTCGGGCCCAGCTCGACGTGCTGGAGAATCTGTTCGGCAAGACTCGGTACCCTGACATCTTCATGAGAGAGGAAGTGGCCTTAAAGATCAACCTGCCTGAATCCCGCGTACAGGTGAGTCTCCAACACAAAGTAGCCTTTCCTCAACCGCACTGTCTATTCATGGAGGATCGATAATTGGTCATTTTGTCTCCGAGAAGCGAGACACTCCACTTCAGAGCAAAGTGTCCCATTGTTGGTGAAGTGCGTGATAACAGTCACTTCATGAGACGATGTTATAAACTCGCTTTATAAGTAACTCACTTTTCTATTTTCAGAATAAAATTTAGATAGAAATTGACCAGATGTAAAGCATGTAAGACTAAGTGTTAGAAAACGATTCGTATAATGGATAGTTTGGAAAAAATAACATCATTTTCTAAATGTAGCCTAATGTTTGTTTTTTTTATTTGGCTTTGTGACCTCTTTAGTGTTGAAGTTTCTCAT
This sequence comes from Maccullochella peelii, assembly GCA_002120245.1. Lineage (NCBI taxonomy): Eukaryota > Metazoa > Chordata > Actinopteri > Centrarchiformes > Percichthyidae > Maccullochella > Maccullochella peelii. The sequence continues at coordinate 285,512 of LKNJ01000368.1, read as the reverse complement.
TTTTCAATCTACAATTACACTGCAGGGTTTGTAGAGTAGGCTATCTTTAATCCTGGAATCAGTCAAAAGAACATTTCCAAACCCCAAGTTGTCGTTATAGCTAAAATAAATAAATTTAAACGCATTTATCTTCCAGGTATGGTTCAAAAACCGACGGGCCAAACATCGCCAGCAGGCCCAGCAAACCCAGAGTGGAGTGCAGAACAAGGCTGTCAGCAAGCCGGTGAAAAAGAAAGGCTCCCCGGTCAGAGAGGTCAGCTCAGAGAGCGGAGCCAGCGGGCAGTTCACGCCGCCCCCGAGCACCTCACTCCCGGCTGTGAGCAGCAGCGCGGCGCCGGTGTCTATCTGGAGCCCGGCCTCCATCTCCCCGCTCTCCGACCCGCTGTCTACCTCCTCCTCCTCCTGCATGCAGCGCTCTTATCCCATGACCTACACCCAGGCGTCGGGCTACAACCAGGGATACACGGGCTCCTCGTCCTACTTCACCGGGATGGACTGCGGCTCCTACCTTTCGCCTATGCACCACCAGCTATCCGCCGCGGGCTCCGCTATGAGCCCCATGGGCAGCAACGGGGTGTCCAGCCACCTGAGCCCCGCGTCTTCCCTCTCCTCGTCGGCGTACGGGGCGGCGGGCCTGGGCTTCAGCGGCGCTGCAGACTGCCTGGACTATAAGGACCAAACAGCCTCCTCATGGAAGCTCAATTTCAACGCGGACTGTTTGGATTATAAAGACCAAGCAGCGTGGAAATTTCAAGTGTTGTGAGAGGAAAGAATTAAAGGGACAATTTTCACTAACTGCAGACTACACAGGCAAATTAAAACCCAGGGCTGGGAGCAGCAAGTGTGGCGTTTTTCCACGAGAACAGGCCCCAACTTCTACCTCGGGCAGATCAGAGCAGGACTGCCGGCCGGTTGTCTCACTTGTTGGGTTAATTTATTGAACATTCAGACTGACTTCTCCCCAACTTTGATCAAGGACACGGAAGAAATGTGTTGACCAAAAGAAAAAAAGGATCAAAAGAGCGAAAGATCCAAGCCTAACTTGGTTGAGTTTGAGGAATAGGTCAGGGTTTCTTCTAAGCTCCTTAAAGACTCCCCTCTCTTGTCTTTTTTTATTTTGTTGGCACGCTGAAGGGCCCCTTTGATCAAAGCGTTGTGCATGAGTGTGTGTGTGTGTGTGTGTGTGTGTGAGCAGTTCTGACATGAATCTGGATGCACTATTAATTTATGAGAAATATGTTTAAAACTAGTTATAAGAGACAATCAGTCCGTTTGCGTGTGCTCATAAATGTCCATTATGTGTTTTTGAATTATTTCCCCCCTGTGTTAGTTTCCTTTTAAAAGTGTGATTCTTTGTATGCAAGTTTGCTTCGCGCCATACATGCGCCACAAACCCAGCTGTGAATCTGATAGATTTATTTCCATGTCTCGGGTGTTAAAGGATAAATTATTACAAGGACATATTAGTTGAATGAAATATGGAGTGCAGGGTAAATCAAGCCAGCAGCAAGCAAGGTCCACTTGAGCTGTAAAGTGCGGTGAGAAGGCCACAAACACACTAAATAACAATAAAGACCACTTGACTTTGACCCGAAACTGTGCCTGCATGTGTAAATCCACCTACATCTTCTGTGTTTATTTCAGCTTTTATCGCCTGTTTCTGCACACAACACACCACAACACGTCTACAAGTCTGAAGGAAACCCATCTCATTTATCCACATGTTTATTTAGATTTGACACTTTTTGGTTTAACATAACTCTTACATTAAAAGTGCCAATTTTCATCCACTAAATTAAAGGTCAGTTATCGAATGTCATTATAGTTTGACAACTTTCTACTACTTCAGTAGAGTCCGTGATTTCTGTCCAGGGTGGGAGGAATGTGAACTATGGGAGAGCTATGTTAATCCCGTCTCATAAAGAGGATAATCCAACATTTTTATTGACGGCTACTCTTTGGTTCAGGGCGCACCGCTGGCCATGAGCTCTGCTGCTCAACAGTCAAGAGGCAAACACGAGTTTTAAGACGGTTTATGCACAAAAGCTAACAGCAGACAGGGAAGTGGATACGGCTTCAAACAATAACTCAATTTGTGATCCATATAAAGGTGGGTAAAGTTCGTCAAATGTATTTTATTTACTGTAACCTATATTTTAAGAAAAAAATAAATAGCCTACTTGTTTCCATCAATCCGTAGATGGCTGACTGAGCTGAAACATTATATGATTACATGATATTATTGCATCGTCTATGTGGCAAAAATCCAAATCAGCGACAAATTATGTTTTAAGCCTTCCTCCTGTGCTCCATAGATGATGAAGGATTCACTCTAATACAACAATCTCGATCAAAATCAATGTATCCATCTGTTGCATTATTTATGATTAGTCCTGTACTGTACATATGGATTTGTGTGACATAAAGCCAGGCAGAGAGAGTATATGAGCCTGACAGGTCCAGGAGACAGGAGACGTCCTTGTCTTTTGCGTGACTTTTTGCTGCCGTTGAAGTGCTTTGTTGCCCATTTGACCCCCAGTTAGCAGCACATGACACACGCCAGAGCAACTGACTATTGTCTGAGGTGCACTCTATTAAACATCATTGTTAATTTGGCCTATTTTTTATTATATTTTTATGGATAACACAATATGTTTTTAATCTATTAAACTTGTTTTAGAGTGTGCACAAGCTTCACATGTTAAATTTGGCCACGCTAAATATGGCAACCTAAAATCTTGACATAGGCTATAAAGATTAATTAAGACAAATAAATATGCTAGCCTACATAAAACAGTTGGAAAAGTGATGTACAGTTGAGGAAGAACACAATAATTAATTTTATATAATCTGAGCCATATTGGCTATAATAAGCTATATGGGGGGGAAACCTTCAGTCCCGTCCAGTGGTTCTAGATTAATAAAAGTGTAAAATCCATGTGTCCATAAAGATCAGAGCTCTTACATTTTATTCGAGACAAGTTCTGTGATGAAAAATCACAATCATAGCCAAATAAAACTTATCATAAATAAACTGAGCTCTAGACTATATTTTCTGCCCGTTACAGTAGTCCTCTAACTCTAAATGTTTATGTTTTCTTGATCCCAGCAGAGTCCCACTCAAAGCTTCAACAGGTTCAATAATAAATGTCAGCAGAGAGCCGTAAGTCAGTCTTCCTGCAGCCGGAGGACCAGGGTCCCCCGAGTATCCATTCGGTTTTAATTAAGCACAAGCGGCACTAACGGGGACATAAGGGTCCGGCAGACGCGCTTCATTAATCCTCTCATCGCATTTGAGGATGTTAAACAATAAAAAAAGAGCCTCGGAAGCTTCTTCTTGGCCGAGGCGACCGCACATTTTGTCGACCGTCGCCCTGAGGCAGGGCTTTCCCCAAGCGGCACCACTTCACCGCAGCCTGGGATTTCCAGGTTTCCCCGCCGGCGGAGAGGAGATCCGACCGCCGGCGGAGGGGCGTCTCGATCCGGCTCCACAACGGCGACGGGCCCGTTACTGAAAAATACAATACTTTACTCCTGTTTTACTGCTGACAAACATGAAACGCGAGCAGATACATACTGAGCTGAGGTGAAAAAATGTGTGACACATAGCCTGCTTTATTAGCAACATTTGTTTTTACTTCAGGTCAGCCAAGTTAGTTACATACTGTACTGTATGTCTAACCATGAATTTAACCAACTGGACTCCAAATTGTAGGCTACCTTTTAATCTCCCATGGCAAAATATTCTTAAATGGCCTTAAATCTGTTTTTGTGGGGCATTGACAGCCTTGTAGGCTTTAATATGATTTTAAATGACCCAATAATTACTAATATAGTGGTCACTGTTAGTGTAGGCTACTATACATACTATACAAGTCCTAATTTTATTTCTGTCTCTATTATCAGATTTTCAAAGTATTTAATTTTAGATATTGTCTATTATCAATGCTCTGCTTCATACCTGTCTCTCATTTGCTTCATAATTTATGTGACTGTTGTAACAATGCAATTTCCCATTGGTTTTTAATAAAGTACAAACAACATGATTTCAAAGATATGATGTTATAAAAATGTTATACAAAAACAAAGAGGGGCTGGATTCAAGATTTACTTTGTAACAGAGGCTTAAAGTAGCATCATTTAATCATTGCATTTGGCTACTTCTATTGCCAAAGAAAGAGATGTCTATTTAAAATAATAATATAATAATTAATTATTGTCTGGAAAGGTGATTTGATCTATCTCTATCATTACAGATACATCCAATATGAGCTTTACAAAAGCAATAGTCTCTTTTTGCTGCCAATATTGGCAAATTATGGAATTTTTGTGATCTTTTTTAGACTCTAACTCACTATTACATCACTTTATATATCTGTCAGATTAGCAATAAATTATGAATAAAAACACAGACAGGTCTGTACACCTGAATTCAATGCCTGATTTAAATGTGAATATATTTCAGGTTGGCTTTGTATCAGCTTTGAAAAACCATATCATGCATCCTGTTTTTACAGCTCTTTGTAGTCAGCTTATGGACGGTGATTGGTTTTTGAGTCAGACCGATACAACGGGCCTATTGGGAACAAACCAATATGTCAATTATTGTCTGGAGAGAGAGGAGAGGCATGACATAAAACATCAAGAAATGTTTATGACGAACAATTCATGATTTAAACAAGCCTATCAGAGTTAATTTAAATAGGCTATACTATTATCAGCTGTACAATGTCACTGACAGGCATGTGACTTTGTTTTTTAAGAATAAAGAATTAGTGAAAGTACTGGGGCAACAGTCCTGCATATCTGAATACAGTAACCGCCATTTGGTAAAGTGTGATCTGGACCTGATTTCTCGACAGCAGTTGCATAAAGTAAGCACAAGATGAATGAAGTTTCTTTTATAAAGAGAAGAACATTGGAGATAAACGGCCAATTTGTTGGTGAGAATATAACAGAAGACTATTGTTATGCATAAGTATGTGTCCTACATTCCCCGAGAGACGATGTCTATCACATATCAACACAGCAACACATACATAATTCATCTGCAACAACAACAATCAAGGAATCGCATTTAAATGACTGAAACAATAGTGTTTCTGTACTCCTGTCAGACTGGCGGTTGAGGAATATGGTAAATGGTTAAAAGTACACCGCTTTAACTGTTCCATGACCCTCTCCATCTGTGTTAAGCCGTGCAATGTTTAGAGTGATTTCATCTCGTGGATTACACAATTTGACGAGATTAAACTCAATTCTATCAGATGCACACGCTAAATGTTGCCATGTGATGTTTTAATGGGACTTAAAGTAACGCAAAAGTAGGTGCAGCTGGACTCGTGTTAATTTATAGGCTTTCCTTTACAACTCCCCTTCTATGCTGTAAATTTAACAGAGGACGGAGAGAAACCTGGTGTATCTTATCATTCTGTTCTGATTGATCTGATATTCTGAAATAGTTCCTGTCTCTAAAACTGTGAGCAAATGCACCAAACTGACCAGAAGGCATTTTTGTATATAAAATCTGGACCTGATTTCTGTTAGACATCCAGCTCTAATGTAAAATATTGTTTTCACATTTGGAAATTGAAATGGTACAAGAGGCACAGAGTTGACATGGCAAAGTGAAGCAGAGCTCAAAGTGTATCTGGAGCTGTTTAAACTGTAAATGGTGCTGTTTTTGTTGAAAAGGCTCAGCAGTGGTGGGAGAAGTGTTTAGATCCTGTACTTAAGCACAAGTTCAATAGGGCAATGAAAAAGTACTCTATCGAAGTAACAGTACTTGTTCAGCAGCCCCTTTCAATGATACATTAATTACATTATTAGACTGTTAATACTGTTGCATCAATGCATAAGCAGCATTTTACTGTCGTAGCTGGTCAATGTGGAGCTAGTTTGAACTACTTTATATACAGTTAGATAGTTTGATCCAGTGATTCCCAACTTAATGTAAAATTGCAACCTAAAAAGTAATCATTAAATACAGCTGTCAGGTAAACGTAGTGGAGTAAAAAGTACAATATGTCCCAATAGTGGAGAAGTGTAAGAGTATAAATCAGCATACAATGAAAATATGTAAAATATGTAACTTAAAATTGTACTTGAGTAAACATACTTAGTTACATCCCACCACTGAAGCTCAGTCAATAGCAAGTAATTAAGTGATTTATGTGTGCCTTAAGTATTAATTATTGTTATTATTGTTATCTTGATGATCAGTATTATACATTTTTATATGTTTTTTTGAAGAGGCCACTGCATGTCCCTTAGTGTCATCAAACGTCCTAGGTCACCATGTGAAGCCAAAAATTCTCCTTGTATAACAAAGTCAGCATGTAACCTCAAGTGTGTTAGATATAAAACACTGCTGGACAACTTCTTTGATGGTGCCAGATTTTGTCAGGTGCCCATGGAGGGTTTGCTGTTATTGTGTATAAAATTAGTATCATGGGACCGTGTAGCATGTTTATTACAAGGTTTGTTTGGCTCTTATCCAGTTTACGATGGAAATTGCTGCAGAAAGTGCTTCCTAACTGGACCTCCTGAGTGCTTCATAATAGCTGCCTTCACCTTCTGTTGATGCTATTTTGGTATTGCAACCACGGCACACTGCATGCATGTTTTTAATTTTCTTGTGAGGAGAGGGATACTCTGCCAAACACAAAGGCATTTTTATACAAGATAAAATGATCAAGAACACACATTTATAGCTTTTCTGTGAGAGCGTCTGAAGATCATGTAAGTACATTATGCACTGACGAAGGCCACAGGCTATAATGTGTGTATTCCTAAGTCCTTTTTTAAATCAATTAAATGCTGTTTGATTTCTCTTAGTCATCTTTTTGAGTGGAAAAACCCTGCAGGCTAAGAAAACCCCTTTGTAGATTCCACAATGAGCACAGTCCTGCTCTAAAATCTAAAAAACAATCTGATTTGTATCATTATCTGTACATTAATCTCACCCAGTAATAAGCCTGTAATGAATATATGCAAACCTCTTATAAAGAAAGCATTAGTGAAACGTTAAACTAAATGACTTTTAAATGGGGCTAGGATTTGAGCTGGGTGTCTCTACTATATGGGTAGAGTTACACATGTGAGCCAAAATATTAATAATGCTGAGATATTGTTATTTGAGGAAATACGGGACAGTAAAAACACACATTTGTTGTACACACACGCACACACACACACACACACACACACACACACACACACACACACACAGACATAAATCAGAAAGCTGATTACAGGTTTAAAGAAAATCCAGCATATGTAAAAAAAATAATTTTAAAAATGAATTGCCATTAGAGAATTAGTGCTTTGCATAAAGTTAATGCCTAGTTAATGTTTCTTTCTTTCTTTCTTTTTTTTCAAGGCATCCATTTAGCTTCAGGACCTTACAGCCTTGGATTATGTCGACAGTGGACATTCAGCCAACAAAGCACTCCTGCCCTTATGAGAACAGACCATTAGCAGGAAAAAAAATCATAAATCTCCTTGTAAGAGCAAAAGGGAGATGTTGTAAAAACAGATTACATGCATTTAATGGATGTAAATTTAAATTTACATCCATAAACTGAAGCTAAAAGCATTTGACACAAACAGATGACTGAGTGAAGCTTCGTGGAGGAAGCTACAGGACAGCGAGGAGGAGGCAGTGTGGGATAATGAAATCAAAAACACACCTGCACAGTGATTGTTGCCAGCAAAGTTTGATCTAAACTGGTTAATCTGAAACAGTTTGTCTTGTTTGGCTCAAGAGTAACACCATATCAGTGCACATATTATGTTTCATTGTCCAGCCAGCACTGGGCTGACTGGAGCTTGTTGCTGAGATCATCAAACTGGAAATGTATGTTTGGGGACACACTTATACTGCACACTGTTCCTGATGCAACACAGCAAGAGGTGCAATTTAAAACCCCACATTTGAGCTTGTTCACATGGAATCAAGTGCGCGTTGCTTCAGGATTGGTTTGAGATGTTTCTATTGACATTTTGATACTTTTTGTAAAATCGTTGGATTCCATTGTAACTGAAATTAATTCAAGGTGACCAAGGTTGCTGTTGTCTATGGACTAAATAAATGAGAGATAAATGAGAAAACTAACAACTTTTACAGAGATTGAGTGTTTGAAACTAAAAAGATTTTGTTTGGCTGGATTATCACTTTTACCAAAAAATATTACCCAAACACAATGTGAAACATTTGACAAAAAACATCTTAACTCAAGGTCTTCTTCAGAGGATGAAGTTTGCTCAGTTGTCAAACTACAATTATGAACTTTCACACTCAAATATGAAATCATTTCCACTAACTTTAACCCAAGAAACCCAATCAAACAAATGTCACGCCAATTTTTGTAGTTTTCTAACAAATACACAAATTCATAGCAATATTACAAAAAATGGGGCTGTCACTTTCTGCTACATATGATACAAATATATATATATATGTGTGTGTGTGTGTACAAACAACTGCGAGAATACCTTAAAATAAGGTCACATCCATGCCAACAGTTCGATAAGTAGACAACTTGTTAGACACGCAGAGACCTCAACTGCCAAACTGTTCCAGTACTGATGTTACTATACAGAGGTCAAAGGTCAAGGGGCCTCCCATTGCTTGTCAGAAAACCGTACAGTGTAGAAAATCTTACAACTCCATCATGTCCATCTTCTACCACCGACTGCAGTTACAGACAAATAGGATATGATTTATAAAGATAAATACAAACAGGTAAAACACCACAAACAGGTAAGCTACAGGACAGGCCTGATGGTTACAGTTTCCTAATATCCATTGTATGACTGACCTTCCTCCTCACTCTGTGTCTCTCTGGGCAGATGGAGAGGTAGTACATTAGAGGAGGATGGATGCAGAGTTTGTTGACAGATGCCTCTCTCCCTGCCCGGCCTCGTCTCGCCCACCTGTTAAGGGCAGCAGTGAGCTCCTGGAGGCGAGCGTGTCTGTTGTGGACGCACGCAGGGAGGAGGTGGCCGGGGAGGGGCGGACTGGAAATGCTGGCACGTGCTTCCCTATAGAGATCTCTCTCCAGTTACAAGTCTTATAACTGGGCGTGTGTTTTTGTGTAGGCATTAGGTGTGTGTGTGTGTGTGTGTGTGTGTGTGTGTGTGTGTGTGAATGAGTGCAGATGTGCGTGTCTCTATGTGTTTTCTCTCCCCTGTGGTAATATAATGCACGGAGTGTGGAGCAAAGATTGATGAGTTTATGGGTTTGTAGATCAATCATATGTGTGTGAGCGCGTTAGTGTGTGTGTGTGTGTGTGTGCATGTGTTTAGGGGAGCAGGAGGAGTGTGCCCTCTCCGCACCCCCACAGCCTCCACACGCCTGGCCACCTGCTCTGGGATTAGGGAGCACGCGGATTACACGCGTCACAATGGAGATACACAAACACAAATATGCCCTCAGCCAACAAAGGACACACACACACAGCCTTGCCGCTGATCGATTTTAGCATTTTCAATATTTTCATAGTTTGGGAAATAAAGACTCTGGACGCCAGATGATGTTTGTGTTTATGTTCACTGATGCTTTTAGGTGCAGGAGGAGAGATTTTGAACTGTGGGTTTGTTCTGTGGTATTCATTTTTGTATGTGTTTATTGAAGAAGGCTTATTGCACCACTCACTGGACAAGTTGTTTCAATGGGTTTTATCGTGTGTGTGTGTGTGTGTGTGTGTGTGTGTGTGTGTGTGTGTGTGTGTGTGTGTGGGGCTGCCCAGGGAGGTGTTTTGCCATGCCTGCTCCACTGTGACCCACAACAGATCTGCTGTCCTACTTTTCAACTCTGACAACACTGTGACGTCAACCCGGAGAAACCAACAGGTGATTGTCAACAAGAAAGGTCCTCAAAACATCACCATTACCAACAACAGCATGGACAACATAATCACAAACAATAACTCGCATCAACTATTGGCAGTTCTTGTGTGTTATTTAGAGGCCACACGCTCTAAGTTACAACAAAAAAAAAGGGTCCACTCAAAGATGACTCAATGGGCCTCTCTACACAATTTCCTGTGAAGAATAGTGGGCACAGGGATTCAGTGAAGCATGATTAGTCATTTGGTTGTAGTCTGGGTTCCACCCATTTTACATGTCAGAGTCAATTTGCTAGCCATGGGGAGCACTGGACAGCCTGTAAAAGCACTTCCATAATGTCTTCTGTGGCTTTTAGGAACTAAATGGTAGGATATCCCGACCTCTTCAGCAGCAGCTTTAACCATTCTTTTTAAATCCGTGTCTTGCAAGCCCCCCAGCTTCAAGCAAATGCAAAAAATATATATAAGTGCCCTTTTAAAAACCTAATCAAAAATAAATGCAGAAATTAGATAAATATAATAATATATGTAAACAGAACACAAGCACCATTTTTCACTAAGAAGTCCTTTAAAGTTGATTTGAATGCATAAAATGGAACCAGAAACTCTTGATTAGTCACTTTTCAAATGTGCATCAAGTATATGAACGCTTGTTATTTGGAATCTTAAGTATGTTTTATGGCTTAGTGAGGATGTTAGTTATAAGGGTACTTTCAGCTTAAAAACGGAGTGTTTTTGGCGAGTACTTTTTCACATACAGGATGTGAATGAATAATGTCACTAGTGATGAAACAAAGGAAAGCAACATTACAAACATCATCCAGAGGCTTGAGAGTCGCCATCAGCTGCTTGCACATAAATTTAATAGTCATCACTGTAACACTTGCTTTTATATGCATAATGCAATTCAGTGCTTCAATGTTATCTAAATATATTTTAATGAGATGTTTGAACTAAACCTACCACAGAAATTACAGCAAGGTGATGTAAAAGGATGCCAAGATCCTGATGTACAGCCAAAACATGAACTACTGACTACTGTGTGTTCAGGGACATTTTAAAGCACTTGACCTCTTACACTTGTTGGATGGTGGTGAAGAGGAAGAGGCCATTGGGTGGCTCGTGGTTGTGTGTGTGTTAAATACAGTCATGGAGGGATGTCGGGGGCAGATCTTCTGCCACTATCTTCCCCCTCTTCCTTGCCTTCTTTTGCCCCACAGGGTCGGTGGGTTTGTTTTGCTAATGACCCCATCCTGTTATGACCTCATTCAGTTTGCGCTCAGTAATTAGTGGCACACTGACACACTGCAGTGTCGGAGGAGGGGCTCACACTCCCGGGGGGGCGATACCATTGTTAACATTCCTCCCCAACAAATAAGGTATTGTTATTGATGATTAACAGCAATGAGGGGTACTGTGTGTGTGTGTGTGTGTGTGTGTGTGTGTGTGTGTTAGGATAATGAGGATGATGTACTGCAGGTGATGAATGATGATGACAAGTGAGGTGTTACCACAGATTAGCCTCAGCATGGAGGGAAGTGGCAGCGAAGAAGCTGACTGTGATAACAGTATAGTATAACAGATAACAGTATTTTGTCGTGCTCGGCTGATGATGATGATACTCCTCACACCTTCTGTTGCTGAAATGCCCTGAGCAACTAGGACTAGGGATAAGTGTTTCTCACTGCACAGTTTCCTTGTTTAAATGTATCTAATTTTTGTGGAAACCAGTACAAATACAATATTTAAAAAACATTGTCTAATCTGAATTGATGTGGAAATGGGTATTTTTATTTTCTGCTACTGTATATTTCCACTCCACTGTATTTCAGAGGGAAATACTGTACTTTTCCCCTCCATTTATTGACAGCTATAGTTACTGTTACTATAATATTTTACATACAATGATGCATCGTTATGCATCCAACTACACAACACTGCATAAAGTAGCTAAAATTAGCTTCATCTCAACCAGCTACAACGTTAAACAACTGCTTTCATTCATGTATCTGTCATTTTAATCCAATAATCATTATCATTATCAGGATCATTTTGTGGATCTTGACATGGATAAAGAGGCCAATCTTAGAACCACAAACTTGCAGTGTGGGGTTGGTTGGATGCATGGTGCTGCTGGTGGTTGGAGGTGGATGGGCGTTCTTGGTGGGGAGTCTCTCCTTTCTTTGCTACCACTTGACTTTTGCAGCCTGTCAGAGATCTTTATAAACTGCAGCTCCTGCAAGGACACGTTTTTCTTTTCTGAGCAAAATCCTTCCAGTTGGTGCTGTCGATGTGGGACTTTCTGAAGTTAATCTTGGTGTGGCCCATAGACCTCTTTTTCTGAGTTGGTGTTAAATGATGGTGGTGGCAGTGCAGTTGGTGTTTGCTTCCTCGAGCACAATAGTGTTTTTGTTTGTCTTTCTAGCTGTTTTTTTGGAGACATCTCTGATGGTAGGACTCCAGGGCTTTGATGTGTTTTCTGTAGGTGGTCCGAGTTTCTGCTCCATACAGTAGAGTGGGGAGAACGACTGTCTTGTGAACAAGCAGTTTGGTCCTCACTTGTATGTCTTGGTATGTCTCTTCCCCTGAGCTTTACAAAGGTACAACTAGCACAGACGATACAATGATGTATTTCTTTGTCAACATCTGAAGGAGAGGAGGCTGCCATGGTAGGGAAAGCGGTCCACACTTTTGCGATTGGCATTGTTGATGTGTATAGCAGGTGGGGAGGCTGTAATTTCTGGTATCAGCTGGTGGAAAACTTGTGTCTTCCTTAGGTTCAGGGCCAGTGCCAGGAGCCTATATGCAACAATGCATCAAGGACGCACTACAGATCTTCTTCTGAATGGGAATAGATGGCATTATCATAAGCATACTGTAGCTCCAAAATCTACAAGGATATATTATAACACAATGACACTGGTTATTGTAGTACATTTTGCTTATAATACTTCTGTACTTCTATTTAAGTAAAATTATACTTTTTCTTTCTTGTGATGGAGTATTTGTACACTGAGGTACTGCTACTTTTTAAAGTAAAAGATCACAATACAACCGCCGCACAAAGGGAACATCTAAATATGCTGCACTAATGTGGTGGATACAGTTATTATCTATGACAGAAGTGAATAAGTTCCTGTCTCATCCTCCACCCTTTTTTCCCCAAAACTTTCATTTGACTCGCAGACGGAGGCCTCTCTTGCATGGATGGAAGGTAAACTATTAACTTGTAATATGGCACAAAATTATACCCTCAAGGTCTGTGTGAGTGTGTGTGTGTATGGTTGTGTGCTTAAGCGTTAAGTGGTTGCATGTCTCCTGTTAGAAATGCCCGGGGGTCCTTCACGGGTTTTTCTAATGTGTCTGTCTACATGCCATTATTCAAATGAATTCAAGGGGAAATGTATCATTGTATGTGTGTGTGTGTGTGTGTGTGTGTATTAATACATTCCACCAAGGAAATGCGCCATTGACTGTACATCAAAAAAGTCAAATGATAGCTATCAGTATATATTAATTATGTAATATGTAATTACACAGACATTACCATTAATTATAGGGCATTTATAAATTAATTAGCATGTATTATGTCTTCTATGGGTGTGTGTATGTTTGCATGTGCTCTGTGGCAACGGATTTGTCAGGATAACAAAATGTTCTGCTCGTGTTACATTGTGTGCGTCATGCAGGTGAGCACCACAGGAACCCTTCCCCCAAAAAACAACAACAAAAAATATTGGATGAAAGTGCTTCTTCTTGTGTCTGGTTTATAGCTGGAAGAAAAAAAAAACACACTATACGTGCGCACATGCACCCACAACTAAACACACGCATGCACAATCTTGTCTTTTTTTTAAACTTTTAGTGGATGGCAGCAAGTCATCCCTGCAAGCTCCCCTCCTCCTCCTCTCCTCTCTCCCCTCTCCTCATCCCACTATCACATCGGACAGGGTCTACTTATAGTACCACGCCAGAGAGCAGAGAATGGGTAGAGAAAGGGTATTATGACAGTGAGGAGAGAAAAGAGAGGGAGCGAGAGAAAAGAAGGGCAGACAGGGTATTATGAGAGAGAGGGATGAGAGCAGTGAAGGCATTTGGAGTCTTTATTCTCCTTCCTAAGCCACGGGCTCCGCTCCCAATCCGATTGGTCGATACGGCCAGCCATGTAAATGAAATGCAAAGCAGAGAGATCCTGACTTCCCTTTGCCAATTTGTGGGGCCCTTTCTCTCTTCCTCCGCAGACGGCTTCGTTCTTTTATCAGTCTGTCTTCCTCGCAATGTGATGCCTTTCTTCCTCAGTATCACAGCCTGCCGCCTTCAACCTCTGATTCTTCCCCTCCCTCTCTGGAAGATAATGATTTGCCTTTTTTTTCCTGTAAGTGATGAACTCTGCCCTTCTCTAATGTTCAGCTCCAATGATTTAATCCACAGAGGCTTTTTTTTTATTTCCTGGGAAACTCCAGTGGTGATTAAGCATATGCTCTTTCGCATGTGTGCTGCTGTTTGTGTGTGTGCAGAAGCATATATGTCCCCTCACGCTATCCGCATAACGCTGGATTTGAGGCCATTAGAGGTTTGCAGTTTTCTTCAGCTGCATTAGGTTAAACTGCACACGTCTGACCCTATATGAACTTCTCTACACATTATTTGTTTATATCAAAATACTCTCTCCACCCCTGCAGAAGGAGGGTCTGTTGACACTAAACTCTTCCCAGGGGGTAGACTACCAGTAATGGGGGCTCTTAGTGTGTAAACCCCTTGCTGTGAGATTTAGTTTTTTTTTATTTTATTTTTTTATTTTGAAGAGTCTAATCAGCTCCAGCAGTGTTTCTTTCTTCTTTTTTTTTTTTTAAACAGGATGGGACGGGGTGACAGGCCGATAGACGGGGCAGGACTGATGACAGCTTTAAGTGCAGACAAATGCCACAGTCTGTCCCAGATTAAAAAATGCCCACTACCACTGTAATCCCTGTAGCGCTGCGAAATTGGTATTTCCTTCTCTTCCCTGAACTGAATGAGCAGAGACTGGGACAGGAAGAGAATGAGCATCACATAGTGACTTGTATGGCCTGACCTAACCCTCCCTGGCCCTGTGTATGGTTGGACTGGACTGAATTCCTCTGCAAAAACACAGTTTATGCCATGAACCATTACTAGAAGGAACTTGTTTTGTTGGTGCTCACAGAAGGAAAAAATATATCACGCTCAACTTTAGCTCTACTGAAGAAAGTTGTGCGAAGAGAGCTGTGGATGCACTTCTGAAAACTAATAATTATAAGTAGGCAATGCATATAAATAGCAAAGAAGAATAAGAGAGGGAAAATATAAAAGACACAAATGCAAGAATGGAGCAAAATGAGAGCAGAGGGATGTTCAGGGAGGAGAACTGGTCCAGTGGTTAGCAGCTATGCTCTTAGGACTGTCCATCATGCAAATACTGCCACCTGCAGGCTGCTCTTTAAATCACACACAGGTTCAAACATGCAGACAAAATCACACATCAGGACTGTTTGCCTGTAGGGGAATCTCAGAAGTTTATCCCAAAAAGTGTTTGCCTCCAAAATGCATCTAACAGTACACTGAAGAAACTGATGTAATAACTGCTGATAATAAAAATAAAATAAAAATGTTGAGTGGGCAGTGTAATAACTATTTCCATATAATGCAATAAGTTATTACATTTTGTGATACTATTACATTATGATTTTGGTAGCAATATTTGCAATGAAAAAAGTAACTTATCATATATTGTAATAACAAGCCTAAATAATCCAAATGTAATCCACACTGAAGCTTGTGATAACTCACCTAGAGCTCTTCCCCAAACCAGTTGAAGTTCCTATTGCAAAAAACCAGAACATAAGGCCCTGGCTTCCCACCCACCAACAGTGCCAGTTACAATTAGAGCTAAAGTGAAAAATCGTCCGATATTATGTTATTGCAGATATACTGTATCAGTGTGTATGTCGGCCAGTAAGTAACAAGAAACTGCAATACAGAAATGACTAGGTTTGAGGTCATTTAGAAACAGTGTCCCCATTACATACATAGAGAGAACAGACAAGATTTTTCTGCTGTAAAATGTTCCTTTCAGAAAAGTTTATAAAAACAAAAATCTAAGAAATCTGTTTCAAGATTGTTTATGTTTTAAAATATTGCTATCAGAAAATAGATCATTATTGGATTTTTAAAAAATATATATCAATATCAGTATCTGCCATAAAAATCCAATATCAATCTGGGGATAGTAATGCCTGGCCAAGCTGGACCCAGAGGTCTGCGATGGTGGGTCACACGGACTGGACACTACCACAGTTGTAGGTGATCAAACCTATGTTTGTGGGTGTTTGTGCTTGGTGTAGTACACACAGCTGAAATGCTTATTAAAACTGTCTCCATGAAACACTTGAAATGCACTTAATCATTTTATTTTCACAATACAATATGTTATTACATTTTGCATTGGAGAAATGGCCTCTAAAACCATAATGTAATTAGCATCACAAAATGTACAGTAATAACTTAATATACGCATAAAAAGATCATACGCGTTCAACATTCTTATTACATTATAGGTTATATTACATTTTTAATGACATGATCAGTTTCTACATAAACTCAAGACGTGTCATCTGTTGAAGTTGCAGGCTTTTTTCATGGAAGACACTTTAACATGCCTCAGTAAGAAATCCAGGCGTAAATAATGAAATGACTGTTATGGCTGAATTCCATTTAGCTGCTTCAGTTTCAGGGTCCTGGCATTGTGCATGCTGACTTGCTGTCACACTCTCAGACTTTGCCTACTATGACAAGTCAAAATGAAAAAGGATTTTGTCAGTGTTTTGACAATCATTGTCCAATACATACCATAAGGTCCACTTGTTTTTTCTCTGTCTTATTTTATGAGCAAACTCAAGAAAATACAAGTAAGATGACTTACATTTTATTGAGTATTACCAAGGTCAAGAATGAACCTTCAAACTCAGATTTTTGTCAGTTCTCTGCTCAAGTTTTGCATACACGTTGAAGCTGATCCTAACTCAAATAATAAAGGGCCAGTTCAACATATTTACAAAAAAAAATTAAAAATACAAACACTCACTCGCTTGCTTCTTGTGGTATGTAGCCATGCAAATAGTTTTGGTTTGATTTGTCCAGATTTAAATATTTCTGTCTTGAGTTTTCGGCCTCCACCCCTGTGCAATGGAGGTAAAAGGCATCTCACAGCATAAATCAACAGCAATGTGTCTTTCCAGCAACAATACTCTGGTTCCTCTGGATAATCCAAAGAACTCACAATGAACAGTTTTCATTGGAACTACTTTATACAGACAAAATGAAATAGTTCCTATGAAAACAGTTGATATCTCACAACCTGGACACTTTAAACCAAAACTATCTGCATGGATAGACAAGACGTAAACGAGAAAATATGTTTTTTTGGCAACCAACCCTTTAACTAATGGCAATTCAACCTGTGCTGTGACAAAAACTCAAGTCACCATATGTTAACTGTGTACTGTAGACCTGGAAATGTGTGTGTTTGTGTGTACGCAGGTATGCACCATGACGGGCAATGTGTGGGAAGCTACACTACAGCTTCCTGACAAGAGGGAGGAGGCCTACCACAACACATGTCAGACACACATAAACACACACACACACACACCCTCCTCATGAGCCTCTCCTTCCTCGTCTTCCCATCAACCCTCACTTCGTAGGATCTCCCCTCCTCCTCCTCCTCCTCCTCCTCCCGAACCCTCCCAACAGTCCTGCCAAGCTGACAGCTCCAAGCTCCGTGGAAAATGAGTCTCGCTCGCATTACAATCGCACAGGACAGATTCCATTAGCACTATCTGAAATTGAGCGCGAGGAGCAGAGAGCGGGAGGCAGCAGCGCATGCCCTTATCAGAGGGAGAGGGTGAGTTCCGCCGACGTCACTAATCCACCGGGCAGGATTGAGCAGGCACACGCACACACAACTTGGGGAAGACACAGGATGCACACACACTCTTTCTGAAGACAACAGGGACAAACAGATAGAGAAACATACCTCTACACACACACGCCCACACACACACACACACACACACACACACTAAGACAAACAGGAAATGAAAGTCTCACAAACACACACACATACAGATACCGCAACCTCAACTCTCACATTGTACAGTGTACTGAAAAGGACCAAAATTTGCATTTAGCTAAAGGACATGATGAAACTGGAGGAAAACAGGCAACAGATCAACTCTCACGCAGCCTCTCTGTCTGTCTCTGAATGTGTGTGTGTGTGTTCGTGAGTCTTTTCCTGAGGAGTGCTGGCAGGTCTGTTCAGTGCTGCTGCTGGTGGGATTTGTAACATGTCAGTCCGTCGGTCTGAGATGAAACTGAGCCTCTCTTGCACTTGCTGTGTGATCTCTACCTCCCTCCCTACCTCCCTCCCTCCCCCCTCTCTACTCATACACACAAACATCCTCAACGTGCATACAAACAACACATTCTAGATATACATGCTCTCAAACATACCGTAGATGTGCATTTGCAGAACCCCCCCAGCCCCAGTGTCCTCAGCTCATCCTCATAGTTATTAACCCTTGACACATAAATCCAAGGGCATGCGGGTGTGTGATATTAGCTGTGTGTGTGTGTGGGAGGGAGGATGGGGTTAATCTTTATGTAGTGGGGATCTTTCACACAAGATCACTCAATTTAAATAGAGCGGGAACACTTTGATGTCTCCAGCCCTCCCTCCGCCCTTCGCTCTCCGTCTCTCATTCACCCCCCTAATTTGCTTCATGTCGCCCCCCTCTGTGCCCCAGTGATAAGGTGTAATGAGAAATGTTTTCAAAATGGCTCTCACTTACCATGCGATGCTAATTGAGCATGTGCTTGATACAGCCATAAGAGGAGAGCGCTCATCCCTGACCATTGAAGGTGCTGAGGAGAGGGAAGAAGAAAAGAGGAAGACTTTTAGTTTTCCAACCAGGAGTGGATAGCAGGGAGGAAAATAAAAGGGACACAGGCTTGCATCAACTGAGAGCCACTGACAGCCCTGCCTCCTCAAAGACACAAAGTAATGAGATATTTCCCATCTTCATTAGTTGTCATTTAAAGGGAATTACGACGATGCCTCCTCGGGGCCGTTATTGGTCACGCTGAGAGCGAGCAGTGAGAGCAACGTCAGGGAGGAAAAGAAGAAAATTTGGGAAGATGTGGGAACAGAGGAGCGTTTGGCCTATATTCATTTAGCAACAGAGGGAGCACATCCCACATCAAAATGGGGAGCATGAAAGACAAATTAGCTCGGTTTCAACAGCAAAATACAATCAATCACAGGAACAGAAATTGGAAAAGATAAATTAGCTGAGTTTCAAGTACAAAATATAAACAAACAGGTAGAGGACTTGTATCAAACATGAAATCAGAGCAGTAGACTTGAGATTTGATAAAACAGGAATCACAAACACTGCTTAAAAGGTGAGTCACATTAAGTTAAATGATATGTAACCATAGCCTATGTCTCAGCTATAAAAGAGGTTTGGAAATGTAATGCAATGTGTCATATGCGCATTAAAAGCAATATGACACGACATAACATAGCTCCAATAATGACAGGCCTCATAAAAGCTGTTGCCAACGTTTGATAGCTAGTTAAGAGTTCACACATTTGAGCTTTAAGTTGGTCACATTAGCTGTTCAGAATTCACTAGTTTCAGAGACAAAACCAGCTAAATGGAGAAAAACAATGAGTCAATACTAAAATATTTTAATGTTGGAACGTCAAAATACTGGTTTCATGGGTAATTGGGAGAAACTTACAGTTCCTTCATGTGAGGAAAAATGGCGCAGTGAAAATTCAGCTTGGTTCAAGACAAGACGCAGGTGGGCGGGGCTTTCCACTGCGTCGTTTAACTTAATGGTGCATTCACGTGCTGCTCGGATGGTCCCCCTTCCCAAGTTGTGAAGTCGTTCTTTCCCACTTTGGTGTGTTCATGAGCTTTTAAGTCGCAATGTAGAAACAACATGGACGCTATAAAGAATATGTGTTGATTTTCAATTAAAAAAAATTAAAACTCAAAATAAATAAAAATAAATAAAGAATATGTGTTGTATTTTATTGCTCAGAGCGTTTAACCAACACGTTGATAGCTGTTTCCAGGGAATTTGTCCCAGACTTGCTGCTGTAGATTCCCTAAAACTACTAAAATATTGCTTTACCTGACTTGTTATCAAGGTTAATGCTAATAAATAACTTTTGTAACTAATCTAGGTCCCTTACGTGGACAGCAACTAACGGTTACAACTAATACCATATTATAAATTACACGTGAGAAAAAAATTGATATGCAATACGTGAATTAATAAACATTTTCGTACCATCAACCAAACATTTACTTACGTCCCCCATGTTTCTGCGTATATGATGTCAACTTTCGGCAAGCCAGGTACCAACATTTCCGCAGACTTTCAGAGTTGTTTCGATTTGAGGGGGCGTTCAAGTGAATTTTCCCAGTCTAGGGGAATTTTTTCGATCATTTCGACACCAGTTGAATGCAACATCACTCATTTTCATCAGTTTTAGGTGGCATTTTACTCTATCTGTCAATTTCATTTGACACTGCTTCATTTACACAGGGGAATTTAACTGCAAGTGCGACAGGGAAAGAAAAACTGCAAACTTATTAGAAATATGAATGTTGTGTCTTCGAGATCTTGACAATATATGGAAGTAGAAAGCAGCCATAGGCTGTAAGTAAGCAACAGGGATGACGCAGAGTCTACAGTTTATGTAGGTTGACAAATACTGCTTGTGGAATTAGCGTATAGTGATAATGTGATCATATTGTGTTCATCATCATCATTCTAATTCTAAACTAAAGTAATTGGAGGTTTGGTTTAGTTCAGTTCATTGCATTGAACCTGATGATTTTACATGTTATTTTGCATACATGATTTGCAATATAATGATATAATCAATATCTGTAAAAAAATTGAAAAGTGTTATTAAAGGGTCAGTTCAACCAACTCACAAAGAATATATACTTGCTCACACAGTAATTCTCATCTCTAACTATCTGCAAAGCTAGATAGTTTTGGTTTTATGTGTGTGTACATTTTTCAATTGTGATTATCAGAGATGTATACCACTATAACATATAATATATAACATATAGTATATAACACAACGTAGGTGAATGGAATTTCATCTGTCGTGGTCACAGCCAGGATGGAAAATAGCATATTAAAAATACTGAGGTCAACTTCACCCAATGCACACCACAAAGAAAGTCTCTCTCTTTTTTGCATCATTTGGATTTTTCATATCTAATAATTGTTAATGGTTAAATTATACTTCCTGTAAAACTGATTCTCTACATGAAGGCCTTAATGCTTCCTTCACCACTCTGCCAGGAATAACAACCTGGTGGACAAATGCCAAATCCTTTAGTTATTATATTCAAATTTAAACATATATGACCTTAAATATGGAATCAGCCTATAAAATACCCACCATGTGCAAGTTTTTGACTGTAGAATCTAAACTCCACCAAATTCCCAGAAAAATTACAGATGACACATAATGAAATTAAATGTAAAATCATGTACATACGTATAAAATTCAGGGGGGTTTGGTGGTTGGTTAAAAGTGTGGGTGGAGGTGGAAACTGAAGTAGCATCATCAGCAGGCCTCTCATGACTACCATAGTGAGGAGGTATATTCCTGAAGGCTTAAGTGAGCTGTATATGACAGGTGCTGAAACAGATTCCCTCCTCTGTCGTATTCTCATCTAGTCACATCCAGGTTGGGCCTTCCCTTCCTGAACAGTGACGTGTGATGACACTGAGTGGGGGACCACTCCGCGACACACAAGACATTCCGGATAACCAACCCGCTGCCGCAACATCACCTCCCTAACAGGATAACACAGCATAATAAACTCCATAAAATAATCAAACTTATTACAACTCTTAACCCCTGTTTAATACATTCTGCTCAGCTTACGTGTGCTGGCATTCACTGCTAGTTGAGCCACAAAAGAGAATAGTCTTATAAGACTAGAGAACACAGGACAGCAGCTTGTGATGCCTTAATATTGACTTTAATTGGATTTGTAAATTATGTGGCTAAATGAACACTTTCTATGGCTCAGTGACTTAGTGAAATGTGTAGAAGGAAAGAAAAAAGAAATGAAAGTCTTAAGGTT
Source organism: Maccullochella peelii (assembly GCA_002120245.1). Taxonomy (NCBI): domain Eukaryota; kingdom Metazoa; phylum Chordata; class Actinopteri; order Centrarchiformes; family Percichthyidae; genus Maccullochella; species Maccullochella peelii. Next base: position 263,452 of record LKNJ01000368.1, on the reverse strand, counting down.
AATTAATCGTCTGTGGCCCCAGCTTAATTAAAGTTTCCCAGTGTTTGTAGTTAATGGGTGGATTGATGGAACAATGGTATGAACGCCCCCTGCTACCTCCAGAGTGAGCCCGCTGAGAGTTACGGAGAGGAAGATTTCTGAGTCGTTGATTAACACTCTCTCTCTCACACACACACACACACACACACACACACACACACACACACACACACACACACACACACACACACTCAGATGCCTTCGCATGCTCCTCACTTGTACGAGCTCATACACTGCGTTTGTGTGCAATACACGCACACAGACAAATGCATGAAAACACACATACGTACGTACACACACAAACACAGTCCCCTTCAAACTTCCCAGCTACAGATACCCATTGCTCCCCACTGAGGGTTTCACATTAATTAGCTGGGATCAAAACCTACAAATCCCTCCACTGAGAATTGAACTGTATTGCTAAACCCTGCCTCATCTATGCTAGGTCACATGACACATACACACACACACACACACACACACACACACACACACACACACACACACACACACACACACACACACACACACGCGCGCGCGCGCACACACACACACACACACACACTGAGCATGGCCGGATAAACCTGCAAGGGAGCATCAGGGCAAAAAAGAGCTGCTGGGCCTCTATTAACCCCCTTTCCTTCCCTCTCTGTGCAGTATGTACAGTGTTTCTTATGATGGAATATTTCATGTCCCAGAGTTTGCTCTGCGGTAATCTGATTAAACACAAATTAATTTAGGAACACGCACCATTTAAAAACAATACAATCTTAAATTATGAAAAGTAAAAGTACTACAGCTAGAACGTGTTAACAACCAGCTGCCTATTTACATGTTAAGCAGATACACAGCAACATTAACATTCATTTGGAGTTGTGTTTCTGGCGACCTGATTTAGTCCGACATTCACTCTAACTAACTTCTGTTAGGTGTCTGCTGTTTGGTGTTGAGCAGGTAGCACACATTGTTGGGTTTTTTTTTTTTGAGCTTTGTCATTGAAAACATCTGAACGCTGTTGGAAACACGGTGGATGAGAGCATTGAGAGTGAACCAAAACAGTAAAGTTGCAGGACGTAAAGCCAAAACAATAAGCTGAAAGACGCTAAAGTGCTCTGTAGAGATTTTTTGTGGGTTCATCCCTACAAGTCAGTTACTGAATACGAGCAACTGTTTATATAAAAATATTAATTAGTGCAGCTTTAAGACCTTTATCATGTCAGTTGATATTGTTGCTTTAGTAGTACGTATTATATATTAACAAAGAAAGGGAATTAAATGAAATAAATGAATCTGCTACACAGTGAACCTAGGACTTTTGGGTTCCCCTGGATGGTAACGCAGCCATAAAAGAATTACACAAACAACAGGCATTTTTTCTGAGTTCAACCGTCAAGTCTCCCTTGTATCCAGCTGTCACCCTGTTCTCTTGTCTTCACTTAAATTCATATCAGTCACTATCATTTCTATGATTGGGATATTTCATCTGCGACAACACGGACGATTTCTTCCCCATTAAAACATATCCCTAACTGTTACTCAGTCAAGTTCTGTGCTTTGAATGTCGTGACCTCCCAGGAAACTGTATCTTTATTCCTAAACCTGTTTATACTGTGAAACATTTTAAATTTAACTTTCAACAGCAAAGTTTACCTTTTTGAGTGCACTGAAAACTGGAAAAAGGTTCTAATTATTATAGGAGCATTTTATGTAATGAAATGAGAAATGTGTTAATATACTCACCAGTAAGGACACTCATCACTTATTACAACTTATGAGATGAAAATGATAGTATATCTACCAGAATTGACTTTGTTCATATTGTCTCTTCTATAGAGTTTCAGCAGGCTTTTTTTTCTCCCTCCCATGCTTTGGAAGAGATTAAATGTAGTGTGGCACTGACATACCCATGAAATAGGCTTCATAATCTTTGAAAGAAAGAAAAAAAACCTCCTCCCTGTGGTTCAAGAGTGAAATCATTTCTGAACAAACTTGTGAATAACACCACTCTCAGCAGGTCTTCAGGAGTCTTTCAGCAGACGTCCTGAATTCCTTGCAAAGGAACGAGCTTAAGTCTTTTAACTTGCTATTTTAAATGAAGCGTTCTGTAATTTTGCAGACATTTGCGACGTCTTATCACATTTGCGTGGTGATGAACATGACTGCCAAAACTGCTCATTAAAACGTTGATTATTTTAAAGAGGTGATGCAACTCAGAGAAACCTCATCGCAGTGTGTGTGTGTGTGTGTGTGTGTGTGTGTGTGTGTGCCTGTGTGTGCCCCGCTGTCAGCTTCAGAGCTGGTGGAGAGTGCCCTCTGCTGGCACCAGCACATGTGAAGTGCACCGCTTGACTTTTTGCTTCATTTAAATACAAAGAACTGCATTCTGTGTAATAAGCACATTCTTGACTTTATGCTGATCTGCAGTATTTCACACCCTGAAGAAGAAGTCATTCAACAGAGCAAATTCAACTTTTTAACAGGTTTATTGACATGTGTATAGCGATTGTCTGTGCACCGGACGATTACAGAAGAATATGATATAAAATAATACAAAATAGCTGTACATAACACAGATGTATTTAAAGGAATGTGTTATCAACTGTGAGGTTTGTATGCTGTATACTACGTGTCAGCTACTCGCTCACCTACAATAAGATGAGTTCATAAGTTCAGAGGTTGAGGTTTTGCCATCTGGTCAACTGATACATACATACAATATAAAACAAAGTTAGGGAAGAGCTAATGAGTTACAACCCGATGCCACGTTAAAATACCGTAGAAAACTCAGAAAGTTCCACCGATACTAAAATCTAAAAACAAGGAAAAGGAAATTGCATATGAACACCTATAACCCAAAGAGGGTTCAAACGAAGAACAAAACAAAGGAGAAGTGAAGAAAGATCAGCTAAAATAAATATGTCAGGTCATAAACTAGAAGCCAATTAGGGTGCTACAGCGACTCCTCCATCCACATGCCAATGGCGTTACATGAACTGTTGTATATATTATCTTCAAAAGCAGGATTCACTGGATTTGGCATACTTAGTAAAGGGCAGCTGATGTTTTTACAGCCTGTTTCACTAGACCCTCCCGTATGTGACTGATCCTAGACCTGTGGTGATCTACCCTATATGTATGCCCTCTATCATTCGGCCATTGCATGATTACTCTCATATGAAGTTACTAGTTTGTGTTTTTTTCTTACTGACAGTCTCTTCTACCAGGCTTCCGTAAGGTGAACCTGTGAATCTGAAATCACTAATCCTGAGCTACAGTAATTATCAACACTACGTCAATTATCCACCACACTGTAGGGAGTTCAAATGTTGAATTTAGACGTCAAACGGAAAATACAGTATTTTGAAAACAGCAGGCTGACTTTCAACAGCTCGAAATGTTCCGTGATCGGTCTAAATACAAAATGTAAACAAGTGTTGGTGTGGACATCTTTCTGCAGTGAACTGGTTTGGTGGAAAATATTAGCATAGTAGTACAAAGTGGGAATCGATAGGTCTCATTCACAAATGTCACGCATCTATCAAGTATGAGGATTTTTTTAGGCTCGCTCTCTCGATTTTTTTTTTCTTTTGGAGAGGTCTTCCAAAAAAACCAACAAAAAAACCCAACAAAAAAAACCAGCTGAGAACTCGGAAGACATCTTGCTGATGCTCTCAGCATGAATGACAGGTTGGCAATCAACCGTGCAAAGTTTTTCGAGTGTGTGTGTAGTGTACATACTGTATGTGTACGTTCAGCACATGCAAGCTAGACACAGTTTCCACGCGAGTGTGTATTAGCAATTATACGTCTTCCATACTTGAGGCTATTATTGAAATTATCTGACTTTTCGAGCTAGTTCACCAAGCTACACCATAATATTCAGTTACAAAAATAGTATCACAATATAGACCATTCAATATGAGCACCAGGGAAGGCTAAATATAGCCTGAGTATTTGGCTACATTCATTGTCTGGGCAATGTTTTACGGTAGCAGTGTGTTAAGTGTGTTTTTGTTGGACACAGTGTTGGCAATGTTTTCTCACTCACAAGCTCTCCTACATCTACCACACGATAATATTTGGAAACATACAGAACTTGCTTACACTGAGTAACAACAGTTAACTAAAACCAATTATCAGTTAGAAAAATAGCTTCTTTTTTTAACACTGAACATCTAAAAGAATTCCCCCCGCTTCCCCAAATAAATCCCTCCCCATTTCCTAACAAAATAGTTTTCTTTGAAAACAAAAAAGGTTATCTTTTGAGGTTATGCAAGGTCAAACCTTTTTGACACTCCATCATACTAACATGGACCCTGTTTAGCATAATTCAGTAACCAGAAGTATGTTCAAATTAACACAACAGCAGCGACGCCATATGTTCTTTTATGGCGGTTGCTGTGTTCTACTGTAGCCTAAACATGCTCATTTCTGTCAGCAAGTTTAGGCTGCTAATGCATCTGAAATAAGAATTTAAATACAGGCCAGGTGTTTCATCACTGATTCAGTTGCTCATCTTTAAATTCCAGTGCTTTGGTTACATCACACACACTTAGATCACTGGTCTAAGACTTAATTTGGAAATAAAACAAATCATGACATTGAACACGCCTCTGGTTGAGCCCTTAACCTGGAAAACCATTTCAGCCATGTTTGAAGTGGCCGCTGACACTTGGCTAAACATAGCACAACATCTAGCTTATCTATGGGAGTGCTGTTATTGCTGTAGAGAGTTATGAAGTGGATTTTACCCGGTTTCATTCCCAGCCCTTGCTTATCGTTGGTCTGCTTGATAATCGGGATAAAATCTGGCCTTTGCAGGTGAATTCTTCTGTGGTTCCCTCCGGTGCTTCACAGATAATCAAAGAGCTTTCATTCCAACCTAATACTACACGAGGGGTCTCATTTATGGAGTCTCTCTGCATAGATTTCACACTAAAGGGATACACGAAGACAAAAGATGAAAACTGCATATACTCTGATTTTAACAATGGTTAAGATGTTTCCCTCCATGAATCACTAGGAACTTGAAATGCTGAACAGAAGCACAAGCATCGGATCTCACCTTGTAACCTCCTGCATTTACAATGAGTAGTTAATACAGCCTGCTGAGGATACAGCTATGAATATAAATCAGCTGGTCATTCACGGAGGAAAACATGTCAGCATATAAACAGAAATAAAAAGAGAGGTGATGTGAAATAAAGCTGAGACCAGATGGGTTATATTGTTTGGTGATCAACGTGCTGCCACAGCCAATAAAGACAAAAAAATCACTGATAGGCAGCATTTAACAATTACAGTAACATGTTTTAGAAATTAAGAAGGGGTCGGATATCACAGGCCGAGAAGTGCAAGAAGGTTCACCGAGTTAAGGACATGCAGACGCCGCAGACCGTGTAAGACGCTGCAGGTCAACTGAGTAAAAAGTCCATTCCTTTCTTATGTGCAAAAAGCTACTTCATACATTTCTTATATTGCTTCTGAAACAGACAAATACAAGTGTGTGGATCTGTTTGTTTTGTACGACATAGTAAATAATTACTGGAAGGTTGTGTGATTTGATAATGGAGTGAAAATAATGGGTTGAAAAGGGTCAAGCAGCATCGTTTAGGCTCCTGTGTATATACAGTTTACTCATGAGAACCCTCTCTTGTTAAAGTAATCAGTGAAATCACCTTGTAGTGTTTGGCTGGAATGAAAAACAGAATGCTCCATGACAGAGGATTGGATACCATGTAGAGTTTAGAGTAAATACTGCCCACATGACAGTACTGATTATTTTGTCTTTTTTTTCCACCTATTCTCCAGATCAAATACCAATCAACAAGCATTGAAGGATAAAAAAGGGGAAGGATTCCTCAGCCTCGGGCTTCATTCAGTAACAACGTTGGACAGTGTTTGCTAGAAATAACCAATATGTGGCCTGAGTATAGAACACACATGCTTTTATAACGTGAAAATGACAAGCATTCCAAATCAATTACCTTTCCATACTGAACACTGATCAACGTTTGCAACATGAATGAAGCTCAGGCAGCTTTCTGTTACTGTGATAGTGGTTGCTGAGGAGTGGCGACTAGTCGATGGGGCCCTGGAAGATGAGCCGTGTCCAGCCAGGGGAGCTGAGGGCAGTGGAGCAGAAGGGGCAGATGGGTCTGAAGGCGTGCGTCCCGTGGGGAAGCGGAGTCTCGGCCCAGTACCTGGCTGTCCTCTCTGAGGAGACGTGGCCGCACGGCACAAAACCGTGAGTGGGAGCTCCAGCGTCCACGTACACAGCAGGCTCAGAGCCCAGCCACAGGGGCACATAGGGACCCACGGTCCTGCACAGGGGACATTCTCGGCGGGCTGTGGATCCATCGCCCTCTCCTGGCTCCTCCACTCCCTCAGATCTCTGGCCCCAGTCGTGGCGTCCATGGACATGGCCGCAAGCGAGGTAGACCCAGGGCTGACGCTCTTCAAGGCTGAAGTAACACATCAATATTTTTAACTTTATGTGGACTCCTGGAGATAATAATTAATAAAGAGTTTCTGTTTTTAAACTAATGAACATAGAAGCAGTTATATATTCTTTACAGGCAGGCTACTGGAGATGAAACAACATCCTGATAGAAATTTAGGGGATTTTTGAAACATACTGTGGCTCCCACCTGTGGCTGCGTGGCAGGCTGGGGAAGGCCAGTGTGCTGAGGCCTACAGGACACTGGGGCCGGGACGCATTGAGCTCCTGCCGAAGTGCTTCCAGGTGACGCAGGGTGGGAGCACGCATGAGCCCCTCACCTGTACGCCACAGCAGGGTGGCACCACACAGGTCAACCAGGGAACCGTCACGTAGTGCACTGCTCTCACCCTCTGCCTGCAGAGGTTGATACGCAGACAGACACATGCTTACAATCAAACCAAAAAATAAACTTCACAACCTTGATGATGGGGCCAAAAAGCAACACGGACGCGGTCACTAAACTGGCAGTGACTCACCAGTTTGCCCCGGCTGGGCCCAGAGCGTGTCTCCCGCAGGGCATAGACATCTCCACAGACAGAGATCTCCCTCCACAGACCCTGCTTGGGGTCCTCTGGGAACCCCTCCGGGTGCATCACTAGCACCCCGTTGGTGGTTAGGCCGTCCATATGCCCATCAGGGTTTTTCCATTTGGTTGCTTTCTCCTGTGGTGACGCAGACATGGAGGCATATAAATCATTCATTTACAGTATAATAGGTAAAAAAATTAAATAAAAATGACGACATTTCAAAACTTGGCTTTATCTTTGTTCACAAGGTTTTATAAGTATTTTAAATTACTTCAATAATGATTCCAAAAATACACGTTTTCTTAGAAACCTTTGTTGTTTGGATCATCAGTCCACTCACCCCTAAGAAGATATTTTTGGAGGAGTCAAAGCCAGCGGCATAGATGCGTGCAGTGTAAGGTGGGTTGCGTTCACACACCACTCTGCAGGCAAAACGCGAGATGGTGCTGGGCGCAATGGAGGGGTCCTCCCCCTCCTTCCCCCCTCCGGAGGTGTCTGTCACCACAAAGTCAATGGGACTTTCTGTGGAGCGTCCAATCTGCAGGGGACAGCACACAGAAATGCTCACTGTAATGAGAGACTCATGATGACATTCCTGGACACCATTCACCCCAAAAAAAGACTGATATTCAAAATTGGTGTTGCTATATATAACTACAGAATTATTAATAGTTTTAGATTCACGTAGGTTTTTGGATTTTCTACGCTTTTATTGCCATGGGTGATTTGGGTGAAAGATACTTAATCATTGGTTGGAAATGAAATAAATCTGTGTATAAAAATATAAAAAATCTTTCTTGGAGATTTTCCACACACGTCTTTATTCTTAATACTTAATGGTCACAGCTCTGAACCAAAATAACCTACCTACTGTAGAAGTTTGTTTGATAACATTACGTAACAGCATATTTTGGGAGAAGCTTGCGCATGATGACAAATGTAGGATTATTTTTGTTGCAAAACGAGCCATTATTGAAGGAGGATGTATGAAAAAGTTGACCGTGTTTTCTTGATTTTGGTGCGTTACCTGGAACATGTCTGTGTTATTGTCATGGCAGTACTCCACCACCACTGTCTGGTTACGGGACAGAGTGAAAGAGATGCTGTGCTGCCCTCTGCTGTGGACAGCCTGCAACAACAACAGCAACAAGCAAGAGTTGAAGCACTCATCTTCTGGAAAAGTCTTTCATTTTCTTGACAGAACATGCATCGGACTGAATCATATTGTTACTTAAAAGTCCACAAGATGTAATAACTGTAAAATAAGTGTCATACTTTAATGTTGCATGTGACAATGACCTGGTAGTGATAAAGATTTTAATTTATTTCTGTTGTACTTCATCACCATGTGTCAATCATCATACAATCATGCATCCGTATGTAGGAAGACACACACACACACACACACACACACACACACACACGCACACACAAGGATGTACAGCCCACATACATCAGTGCTCATGCTTAGTCATCCTTCCTCTGGCTCATTTATAAAAGACAACAGGGAGTCACAGGAAGGAAACTAATGTCACACACTGATAAAACATACAGTACACTAACATGTAGACACACACACATGTACCTTGCTGTCCTGTGGCGTGTTGAGGATGTGCACAGCACTGGGTTTGACGCCGTTGGCCTTGGCCCTTCTGTACAGAGCGAAGCGGCTCTTTCTGCGCCCACGGTCTCCGCTTGGAAGAGAGCCATTGTACCTAAAAAGAAATGCAAACAACAAGCACAGGATGAAAATGTGAGCGCGGACACAATCATTCAATTAATCTGGACTGGAACACAACTCAGACTCAGAGACGACAAGTTCACACGTGTTCATTGAGCTTTATCGAGAAAGCCTAATGGTGGGGAAAGCACTGTTATCTCACTGTTTGCACACTGTATTTATGATCTGTCGCCACTTGTGGGAAAGCTATAAATAAAATGCCACTGATGCTGCCAAGATGTCTGAGGAAATAGCTGCAATTAGAGTGTAAGCTCAGATGATTTTGTGCATCTTTACGGCTCAAAATGAATTAAAACAGCACACTCGAGCCACTCATGATTCATACTAAATTGCTGAAAGTCAATGAAAAGGACAACTACCACTTGATCTCACTCACTCAGCTTGTACTTGAGGCTCATGTTTACCGAAGAGGAGCTCGCTCTTCATCTAACCCCTTTGTACAGTGGAAAGCATTTTCAGCAGGACAGAATCACTTTCATGACACCATATAGACTTGAGTACATGCTCCAGTTAGGATTCTGAATACTACTTTGAAGGTTTGTGTTCATTAATGGAAATAGACATGAAAATCCAGATTCTCCCTATGAAAGCGGTAAATAATGTATTCTATATCTCGAGTGTTTTATAATTCAATATCAACCTTTTTTTGAAAAGATGATCTCAGATTCCATGTTTTAATCAAAATGAGTGAGTGGTGATGTTAAAACCCGTCTGGTGACGGCGCTGACTAAAATACCGACTCTGTTCTCAATTTATTTTGAAGCCGAGTTGAACATCGTCTTCATAGTCTTAGTTCACGCAGGAATTAGTATGCTGGTTTTTTGGCTTTTCTACTATTCAGATGATACCCAGCGGGCAAGAAGACTTTGTGAGTCTTTGCTGGCCTTCAGACTTGATCAGATCAGAGGGCATCTGGTCCGGCTCCCTCCTGATCTGTCTCACAGTGGCCTCATAGCGTGGGCTGAACAAACCACTGCCTGCTTTGGCAGTGTTTGTACAATACAGCGGAAACTATGATTGATTCGTCAAGCAGTCTTTCATAAGGGAATCAATCAATTACAATTTAGAAAATTGATTAAATTAATTACTTCATCAAAGAAAATGACAATAATCTGCTGGTCATAGCTTTCAAATGCACAAATGTTCCTGCACTTCTTCATTTTATATCGTTACAAATTGACATTACATAAAATATTTGATCATCTGACAACAAAATCAACAGATTAATTGATAATGAAAAGCTGCAGCCCCAATAAAACAAAATAGTGTACTAGCAGAATTGTTCATCTGGACAAGAGCTGAAACAATTAGTCGGCAGAAAGTTAATCGGCAACAATCATTATAATCATTTAAGTCATTTTTTAAGCAAAAATACAAACAATTAATTGGTTACGGCTTCTTAAATGAAAATAGTTGCCAGTTGTCTTTGTCTTCTGTGATAGTAAACCGAATATCTTTTTAAGGTTTAGGTTTTGGACTGTCGGTTGGACAAAATTTGAAAATGTGAACACATTCTTTTCTGACATCTTGGTTAATCAATTAATTGTGCAAAAAAACGGCAGATTTATCGATAATGACATTAATTGTTAGTTGCAGGCCTATTCTAAACATTCATAAGTTTCTCTATCGCCAACTATTAAAAAAACTGTGCTTTTGATAAAGCATGAGTAAGTGAGTTTATTTTAAATCACAGTGTTTCAATACTTTACAAAGAAAAAGAGACACCTTTCACACTGGCATAGCCTGTGTCCTATATTTGTCTAAATGATAAAACACATAGCAGCTAGGTGTAAATATTGGAGATCACCCAAACAATCTCCACAGGAGATAAGAAAGTACAATGCATGGCCATTGCCAACATATAACAGCAGTTAACATTTGTTCACATATTTTTTTTCTTTAATCTGTTGGGTTTAATATCTTTTCAAAATCTGAAATGAAGCTCAACACGCCACTTGTTATCTATTGTTAGTTTGGAATTTTCCTTAAAAAACTTTGGGGAAAAAAAATACTTGTTTACAAATCTGGCTACATAAGACACAAACTGAACCGGTGGCAGGGAATTAAGATAATAAACTCAGCAAAAACAACATGAAACCTGCAGTGGTTTGCAAAACTGTTGCCTGTATTTCCCTTTCTTATATTATATTGATATACATTTTTTATTTCAGTGATAGCAAAATTTTGTAAATTGGTTTTGGTGGTTAAATGTTTGTGTCTAAGGCAAGTTTGTTGACATTATGAATGTTTAATGAGCTATGAATCTCAGGACCAATATTAATTTCCTGTGGGTAACAACGCTAAGGCCAGATCAGAGCTGGCAGTCAGCAGGATGTTGCAGGGTCTTGTATGTTACCTGGAAACCCTTCAAACAGGCCACATTTTTAATTGTGATATTTTTTAACAATCCCAGAGGATGACTCAGTGCTACCTGCTCCCTCCATGGCCCTGCCTGTCAGTTCAAACTGGACCCCAGCTGACAAGAGAAGGACTGGGTCAGGAATAGAAGACACATGAGGACAGGCTTCTGATGGGGTCTACTTAAAAGGAAGAAGATGTGAAACGGCACCAAGGATAAGAGGGCACAGGAGAGAAAATCAGCTTATGGAGAGAGAAAAGGTAACCAGTGCCTTGACAGAAACAGAGACAGAAAAGAAGTCAGAAGCTATGAGTATGAGTCAAGCTAAATGAATGAAATGAAGCAAAGGGCAGGGTGCAGGGAGACAAGGGGGAGAGAGAAGGCTGAGAGACAAGGCTAGGCAGAGGGTCGAGGGTAAAGGCCACTGGAAGAGCAGCTCCACAAAGTGTGATTTGCTTGTACAGTGCTGGCCTGCCTCATGCACGTGCGTACATCATAAAGAACAATATGAAATATTCACTCCTTCTGCCCCTCGACACCGGGTTTATTTTCGTTGAGGGCAAGCCACCAAGGAGGCCTGCCTCTGTGAAAGTCAGCACTCAGCAAAACACTGGAAGGCTGGCAGGGAAGGGACTGGGTGAGAGACGGGGGAATGCGACAGAGGCGGTATTAAGAGGGGTTACGGGTGAGATAAAGAAGGCGTGGGAGAGATAAATACAGAGAACGAGTGGTGGTTTGCATAGTGATGGGAGGGAGCGGAGTATGAGTGAGTTGACAGGGCAGCTCTCTTTGACAGGGCTGCTGGACAGGGCAGCGCTGTGCTGTACATGGTGTTCAGGCTAACTAAGGCAATGAGCGAGGGCAGGCAGCCACTGCAAAGATCACATGGCCCGCACTGAAGCAGGCATTGACCACACGGGGCACGTGATCATCAAGGATGACAGATGCATAGTTAAACCACACTTGCACAAAACAGGCCAGGAAAATATGATATCTGACAGGAAGTAGTAGAAAGAACAGCCTGTTCTGACACCGGGTAACAGCAGTCAAAGTTATCTGCTGTGTGTTTGGGGACAGATGAACTGGTCATGGGCCTGAATCATACTAAATCCCACTGATCTGGATATGGGATCACCTATAATTTTAGTATTGACATCAAGAGTATATGGCCAAATTGTGATTTTTTAACATACTGTAAATCATGTCATATAACAAAGTAACAGCAATAACAGAAGACGGTTATTCAGTTATAGCAATATCTATTTTGCACATATCACTCAGACCTTGTTCAAAACCACAGAGATAATATAACATAATATAATAGCCTGCAAGCCTGTGTCAGAACAAGATCAAACCAAACCTCCATCACTACAGTTTTAAAGTGACCTAACACAAATGTATTTTCAACCCTCAATGAGGCACATTAAGTGTTGTGGCGCACGCCACAGAGCACGCTCGTGTTTAAGTTGCATGGCTGTAACCTAAAATTGGCATTAAACGATCACTACCTTATTCTGATCAGAGGATGTAAAGGACTGCTCTGTTCAAACAGCCAGATGACGAGGAGGACGGCTAATCAGTATGCTGATGCAGGCAGGCTACAGCCTCCTCACTCCATGTTCAGCCGGAGGGGAAGAGATAGGCCATTAGGTCAGTTATCTTTGGCATATACACAGGAAGCTCTGCAGGGCAAGAGGGAGGCCTGTGTAATCCTGGATATGACTGTATGTGTGTGTGTGTGTGTGTGTGTGTGTGTGTGTGTGTGTGTGTGTGTATTATGGCATTTCTGGTCCCTGCAGACCCTGCACAGTGTGGAGCTGGAGGGGTGGAAATCATGCTGTGGAAGCTGGTGGCTGTCATCAGCACATCCTGCCTACTGTGTGCTTGTGTGTGCTGATGTAGAGGAGCTTTTCTCCTCCTCCTCCTTCCTTGGCATGGTTGGTCATATGGCTGCGACGTTTATTAATTAGTCATAAAAAGAGGCTTTATGACTAAATAATATGAGCGAGATGCATGTATTTTTCAGACAATGATATCACCCTCAGTCCTACTTTTAGCAATCACAGATCCAGCATAGTATGACATCATTGGGATTTTCAGCCTGAGCAATCCAGCGCTGCTTTCCCCCACTACAACCATTGATGAAAAAGCGGCTACATCCGTAGTAGCCTTATGTGCTATATGGCTATAGCAGATTTAGCACATTTTACACTCAAACACGCCATACATAATGCGGAAACAATACGGTGGCAGAGTTTCAGAGAATATGCGTTCATTTGGAGCATAAAGTTAGTTTGTAACATTACTACACAGCCATAGCCTGGTGGTAAATTACGGCAACGTAGAATACATGAATGTTGAGCTAAATGTGTTACTATTATGGATTTACTATCCTAAACACGACGATAAAGAGGGTATCTTTTATAAAAGCAGTGGATTAAACCTGAACTCACACGTCATATGTTGGTTTATTGTGCTGGTGGTGCCGCTAACGTTAATTTGCCGCTGGAGCGTTTCTCAGTCTTACACAATTTTACTATCGGTTTAGGTTTCAAGAGACTTACCCCAAAATGACCAATTCGCCGTATTTTACCGGGTCTTTAACGGGCACATCATCATCTCCGTCTTTTTTCGGTGAATTCATCAGACTGGACTGCCCCAGAAGAAAAAAAACGCGTCCAATGGCAATAGTGGTGAGATAAAACACTGCTAACACACTCGAAACTGTAGGGAAGTGATTTGGGTTGTAGTCTATCAAAGTTTGGGTACAGTTGGACAAAGTTTTTCCAGACTTCTTGTTGTTTGTTTTATTGTTTTAATCCCGTGAAGGAGCATCTTTTCGTGGCTTTAATGCCAGCTTGTAGCTAGTACATATCTGTTCAGTAGCTTAAGATACAACAACGGCTAACGGCAGGGAGTGGGGCATACCATATTTTGTAGGGGTGGTCGTTCAAAACATACCTCAAAATAGTCGACAAAACTACCTATACAAGGACAGATACGTGCTGTCTTTGTTTTTAAAATTCATTCATTTATAAATGAATACTGTACTAGCAACTTGGAAAAGAAAACATATTCAAAATGTAATATGCAAACGCACGTAAGTATGAACCCTCCTATGGAACAAGAAATGGATGGAGCCTTGATGAGACGCTGGCTCCCACCGATAGAATAAAATAAGGCATTTCGAAATCCAGAGGAAGTGCCCACGTACCCTGGCATGAAGAGGCGTACTGGCACATTTAAAGTAAAAGACTAGGCCATTTGATGTTATGTGTGGAAATCATATAGCTCTTATTTCGTGGGTTATTATGAAGTCTGACGTAATGAGATGCTTCGGGGGTGTGGTGTAGCTAGGATGTGGGTCACCATTGCGCCCCAGACGAGACTCCTTCTTTTCTTGTCTGCATTACATGTGGGAGTTGGGAGACATATATAGGCCGGCTGGAGCCCACACTTCCATCTCTCTCTCTCTCTCACTCTCACACACACACACACACACACACACACAGAGCAAAGAGTAGTGTCTGTGTAACTTGTAATACTGTGACCACATGAGGGCAGTGCACTTAATTTGCAAAGTACAACTTTCCAGTCTATAAAGTTAGTCAAGTGTAACTATTTACACTAATTTGTATGTCTAAACATCAGTTCTACCTGTGCATTGGTCCATTAACATCCACACATGGTATTCCACCATGTGTGGGTAATATGCATGATGGGGACAGAGACCTACAGTTGGGTCAGATACAGCTTCCTCGCAACACACTTGTCACATTTTCCTCCAGAAGCCTGGTTTGCTGTTCATTGTTATTTGATGAGACAGAAAGAAAAGCCTTTGCTGCAGGCTTTTTGGACAGGGCGCAGAGCTGGGGTGTCAGTAACAGAATCTGCCCCGTCTCAACAGCGGCATGGCTGCCTTCATCTGGAACAGTAGCCTACTTCATGCTCTGGCGGGGTGTTGTAACATGTAGTGGCTTGCACGCAGTGTAAGGCACCATGCAGCATTCTGCATGACTCTGCAGTGTGTGGTGATGTTAGCCCTTGTTATTGCATATGTCGGTGTCATTAAAACATTTGCTTGTGCAAATTTGCAGATGTTACCTGAGTGATATATGATAACAAACTCAAAATTCAAATGACCATGCCCTCCCTCACACATTAGCTACAGAGTGCTGCAACTACAGAGAGACTATGAATGACACTGGAAGGGGTGATGACTCATGAATGAGTTTCAGCATAAACAAAACCAAACGACCACACCCTTAATCTAAGAATGATAGCCCACTGCAGTCACAGAGTAACTAACCAGCCAACTGGAGTGCTGACTCACCTCATAAGGGCATACAATATGACACAAGTTTCACTGTGTGTATCAGAAGTTTAACCTCCAACAGACTTTTCTTCTGAGATACAAAGTAGAAACTGGATGGACCAGATGTGTGTGTGTGTGTGTGTGTGTGTGTGTGTGTGTGTGTGTTCATTGAGTGTGAGTTTCTTTCGTTCCCATTCCGGGATTAAGGTCACACCCTCCTCACTCTCTGTTTCTCTCTCTCAATCTCTCTCTCTCCCTCCCATTTTCTCTGTCTCTTTCCTGTGCTCCCTGTTTTCTTTCTGGCTGTCCCTGTCCTTGTTTGGCTGAATTTCAGCATTAAACTAGAAAATATGTTTGGCCTCCATCATGCAGGGGGAATCCTCACTGCTCTCCTTTAATTATGTTTTTTATGGCCATAATAATCAATCAGCAGGGCAAGGATGCAGTTTGCGCTGTGGGGAATTATTTACTCAGTCGCATCTAACCAGGAATTTACAATGTAAAGAATGCTCTGAATAAAATCCACTCCATGTCAGGTAATCAACTGCATCTGATACAAAGTATTTCATGATTATGTAGTGCTTCATTAATCTGCAGAAGACAATTATTCTTTTAGCTTTTCACTGAGGTCATAGAATAATTTCAGCAACAGAAATGTGGGAGGGATTCATCAACCTGCTCTAAGTATACTTAGAAGGGCAGATGCTTGTCATTACAGAGCTGACATTTTGTTCATAAAGTGTTTCCACTCACAGCATCACCACACTGCCGCAAATAAGCAAGGAAGCTGTTTATATAGAGACTGTCTCTCCATGATGTCATCAGTTCTGTCATCTAGATCCTCTCACAGTTAAAGTGAGAGAAAGAGAAACTGATGTAATTAATAAAAAAAAATTGGACATGGCAGTTTTGATTGACATCCACTTTGTTCTATGATGGCCCCATCAGCCAGACAAATTCACGTCTTGCTACTGTATCTTTGCACATCGCTGCAGCTGAGTAGTATTTGTATTCACAGTTCACAAAATATACAATAGTGTTTGACATACAAATGCTGGAGTAGTTCAACTCAGTGAGTCAGCAGCACATAACTTAACACATAACAATTTAAAATGTCCATTTATGGCAGCTTGCTTTGACATTTATGCCATCAGGATGAATATAAGGAATCTAACCAGGCAAATTAGGAAGGAATTTGTAGTCTACTTTGTACCACAGTGTATAATAGCAAACAATCATGTTGCATCACACAAGTCATGTAGAAACCATATTTGGTGAGCAAATCACAGATCAGATTGTATGCCTAATTGTGAACATGTGGAATGCATTACCTCTGCTCATTCTGCAGCTTTTGGCAGGCTGCATTTCAAGTCAAGCAAAACATTGTAGAACGGGTGGCCACTGATCATTTGTAAGTGCATGCTCATGCAGAATATACACAGAATAACATGTACATATTAAAAAATGATATATATATAAATGTAATAAAAAACTCAACACATACTGAAAAATAAATGGTTAGGGGCACAAGAATAAATCTCATTATTAAAAACAGACAAGACAAATAGATTACAAAACTCTCTTTTTAAACACACGCTAAATGCACCTAACGGCATGATACCGCTAATACATAGGCTTAGGAGCCTTTTTCACATACTGTACACCATCAGACATAGTTCATGATAAATGTGCATCAGGGATTTTGTCTGGATTGTTTCTATGACATATACCCAGATCCTCAGCGTATCAGTGACGTAAAGACGCCTCTTGGCCGATTACTTCAATCTGGATTTAGTTGATGCTGACTTAAAAGATGGAAACTGATATTTGGGTAGAAGAATGGTAAGTAAGGGATGGGAGTCAATTTAGAGTCTTGGTCAGTTTTGCCATAGAGACGAGAGCAAACAAAGAAAAGGTATTTCTGTCATTTAGCAACCCTGTCTCCTTGGTTTGTAGTTAAAGTCTACATGGACTGGTGAAGCAGAACCTAAGACTTTTGGATATGACGCATACCAAACAGAGCAACAAGCGTCATTAAATCACTTTAGCACAAATCATGATATGATCTCTATGTAAGCTTTACTGTGTGCTTGTGTAAGTGCATAACGCCGTGCATACAAACAAAAAGACAGATGTCCGAGTGCACACATGCCTGTTGGGCATGTCTCTGTGTGTGTGAGAGAGACACCATACTCAGACTCCTACATAGAGCAGGCATGATACTGCAGATGGCTCAGCATATTCCCATTCTCTATGGGCACGCGGACACAACAGGCTCCGCTAGTAATTTTGGCTCCCTACAGGGCAGACTAATTGCATACACAAGCAGGTTTGTTGCAAAACACTGAAAATGAATGGCATAAACTGTCGTAATTGATTGTATATACTGTAGATAATAGCTTTAAATGACTGTCGTACGCAGTCATACAGTAGGCAGTATAGTTATATTGCAGCAGTATTTCAATTGTTTTGAAATATGGGCTGATTTTGGGGCAGTATTGTTAGATTTAGCACATCACTGAGCAAGAAAAGATGATGTAAGGTCATGTGAGAAGCAGGAGATAAGGAGGTCATTTAAGAACCTCATAGAAACAACTTCTGAGCCAAATTACAGCCAGAAATGGACCAAATAAAGCTGCTGCACATGTGACAAGATTAACCTTTGTAGTCAGTTGGTTAGGCAATAAACTATGTATTCCAGTATTTCAGTTTGAAGGTTGATAATATACTATATAACTGACAATACACAAAAAGAACTGAATAAATGCAATTCTTGCAAGGAGAACTGTCATTATAACCCAAGTCAAAAACTACTGTGGAACACTTACAAAGTGTAATCTTCAGAGAAACGGAAACATTGTCCCTGCATGGGATATGAAACTGCCCTTGTACATCATGAGGCCTTTTAGTAGGACAACTGGAGCTCAGCTTAAACACAGACTAGTGAGCCCAGACATTCATCTCTGATTGCTTTCAGCACACTGAGGCCTTTCACAAATGACTGAGCTCCACAGAGCACCTGCCAACAACCTGCCATACATGAACATGACCCGAGCACATAGGCTACACACACAGCTGCTGGTGTGAGCTACACTGAGTCCTTTACATGAAAGCAGATGGCTCCTCAGGCAGGTCATTAATAAGAGCCGGTGGGGAGGCTGTGTGTGGTGGGTTATTTTTGGATTTAGTGTTGTGTGTTATTTAGGGATAAAGTTGTATTGGTGACTCTATTTCTGTGTAAGTGGGAGGTTGCCAACAGGCACCAGGCAGAGAGAGAGAGAGCGACATTTAGAGTAATTGGCTCCCTGTTCAGTCTGACAATATTCCACAGAAGACCTATTAATAATTACACAACATGTAAATGGCAGCCTATAACCTGGGTCCAACAAGTTTTATCACCACAGCTTTTAAAGAATGTGTTAAGGCATATTTACACTTGTTGATTGTTTTATAACCACTCAAGATGGACTAAGAGCAGGAAATTAACAGAGAAATAAACAGAGATACAAATTTTGTTGATTCTACTATTCTTGGCCAAACTCACATTCAATGCAGTCAGGGTTTTAGCATCCACACTGTACTACGTCTGAGTTCCACAGCAGAAAGTTGGTCCAGGTAATTACAGCGCTGTTTAATAGACCCATAATTTACTTCAGAATAACAATACTTTAACCCTGTTGAAACTGTTTTTGTTTTAGACCCAGGCAGACACGTCTATTGTTCTCTCTAATATCCTGTTAATCTTTTTTTTTTATCTCATCATGTCCATCTGTTGCTGTGGTGTGCCATGTGTCACACAGGAAGGTTGCAGCATATGTCACTTCCTGTCACAAACGAAAGCACAACTCAACATTTATCTATCAGTTTAGGTCTCTGTCTACAGGGGAAAAATATCTTTCTGTGGAATAGAAAAATCACGTACCTTCCTGTTATTTATTTCGAATAGTTTTTATCTGCTGAAGCAACAAGGCTAAAGAAGAGATACTTCTTAGTGCTAACTTCCTGTTCATTTATTTAGTTTACAGTACGAGAGATCGGTTTACAGACATTTTGGCCCACAAAAGCCACCATTGCTGTATGGAAAGATATTGAACACAACTGAAACAATGAAATTAAAAGTGTAGATTAAATACTTTGTGAGCAAAACCTCAGCCAAGCAAGTTATATGCAAGTACCTCTCCACCTGCTCTTATTTGACATTTTTCAAGACAGTGGTTCTGTTGCACATTAATTACAGTGTAAGCCTGAATCCTTGAATCCACACGTCCCTCCCACTGCACAACATCTCCACCAAATGCAAACACAGGCCTCGGGCTCCCTATAATTATTAGCACATTGTCCAAGGCGGAGGGAAATACAATGTGCGACAGATTTTGAGGAGCTTACAACTGCCTGAAAGCTGAATGTCACTCTGCATGCTGCTTTTATGAGTCTGTTTAAACGGGTCCCATGACAACCAAGACACTGAGACTTTCTGAGCTGTAGCTCCGGCCCATCCAGCCAGTCCTAAAGTCCCTTTGTTTTTGTCAATAGTGGATGTTGTTGGACAGGAAATGCCTATGAGGACAAGTGCATTCAATCAAGACAGGGGTTTTGACAAAGATGGAAAACAAAAGCAATGCACGGGTGAATCTTACCCTTGATGAGCTGAACAAGAATTGGTTAGATAAAGATTAGGCAGAGGGGTGTGTTTGAGGAGAACAAGATTTTTGGTCCCGTTGCCCATGGCAACTGGAGGATGCACTGTGCTGGGTTAGTATTGGAGGCTGATGATGGTGGTAAGGGCAGGGCTGTGACAGCTAAACAAATGGCGGTAACGTAAATTATAAGTGTGTCCATACTCTAAACATCAGGTTTGCAGGTGACAGCGACAAGTTTGATTATGAATTGAAGATTTTCAATGAACTATTTTATGGACACTTTTCTTATGAATTTCTAATTTGATAGACACATGTCATGGCTGCAGTCTTTGTGTAATTTACATTCTTTCCCCAAAACAAAGTAGGTACATGCCAACAGTTACTGATAAACACAAAGCTTCTAAAGACTTCAGATTATGAGTTTCTTTAATTAAAAGAAAAACGCTTATTCACTTTTTGGCAAAAAGTTATATGACAAGATCGATACCACTCTCATGTCTGTCCATTAAATATGAAGCTACAGCCAGCAGTCGGTTAGCTTAGCATAAAGACTGGAAACAGGGTGTGTGTGTGTGTGTGTGTGCGCTAAGCTAACCGGCTGCTGGTTGAACTATTGTATAACACAAGATTCATAACTGTAAAAGAGAGCTATAGCTAACATTCAGCTAAGCTTCAGGCGGACCATGCACTGCAATTGTCTTCTAAATATTGTCAAAATTTCCGTATCCGTTAAATCAAACTAACATTTAAACACATATACACATTTGTACAAACATGATGAGAAAAAGATTGAGGGTGAAACTCTCTCAGAGTTCTTCACTTGGCCTCTGACTCTTTAAATAAAGTGAGCATACCATCTCTGAACTCCCCAGCTCTATGGAAACATCTGTGGGTAGAGACAGACAGCGACTGCCTGAGCTGTGAGGAAAGCAATGATGAAAAGTTCACCTCTAGATCTCACTATATGAGTGTTAGTGTATGTGTTGCTTTCACAAGCAGGCTGTAGTTAACTTACCGGTAAACACAGTCAGTGCTGTATTGCATTTACAGTACAAGCACTGATTGTAGACTAAGATTTACAGTGGCATGACACACATCATTAACAGCTGGTTCAGCACTGGGCAAATAGGTGAATATTTTCTAGAAAGCACATGTTGGAAGTCATTTAAAAAAATGTGAGTTCATGAGCAATGGACTCCTTCATGTTAGAATGTAGCATTGTCGGCATGTGACAATTTCCTGGTTTGTGAGGGAGTGAGATTAAAATCAAAGAGGAACGCCAGAGTAAACAAATGACAGAAGAGTTGCCAATGAGCTCCATTTATTGTTTGAAACCACCCGCTTCAAAAAGGCGTACAATAGCCCAATCCACCCCCACCCAGCAACATACAATGGCAGCGCCCGGCTGCTAAACCTGAACGCGAAAGAAAATGACGCAGGTCTGCTCAGGCTTTCACTCAAATCCAACACTTCTGTAGTAGCTTTCACTGGGAGACCTCTCGCAGGAAACACATTTCAAGTGAATCACATCTGAAGTCCTGATGTGACTGTTGATGACGATGAGAGAAGATGAAAGAAATGAGGTTGCAGGGTAATTGAGTGCATTTTGACAGGCCTAACCACAACTTCAGAATGAGTGTCTGCAACTTCTACACTAGCAGCTAACTCTGTGAGGCAGGTTTGTTTTGACAAAAATACAGTTGGTAAGAGCGACAATACAAACTCTTAAATTGTGTCCTTTAACTGAGGGCCACAGGTGAGCCTGACAGCATTTGACACCAGCCAATGTGTGCAGTGCATCTGCTGCTGAGTGCAGTGACAGCTGTACAAAAGGCCTCTGACATGTGCAGCGTGATTCACCGGCTCAGTGCTGATGTAACATCAGGAGCCGTTTCAAACTGCTCTCCCCTTTCCACATTTCCTCTCCTGAGAAAAGTAAAGGCATTTGTAGATTTCAATTTGGAATTCCCACCTCCACAATGGAAGTCATGAATGGAAAATCATAAGAAAACAAGATCATACTTGACACTGCAGGGGCACTGCCCTCAACTGTTCAAATAAAGTGGTTTAATAGCACGCTCTGAAAATGCAGGAAATTCCTGTAAGTGGTGCATCTAATTCCAAAAAGAGAATGTACTGGAAAGTGACAGCAGTTCCAGGAGAGATAAAGGGCTGCAGCATTTGTGTGTCTATCTTGGTTTAACTGCCTGTCCCCGTCCTTCATGCTGGACACGTCACATGCATGGTGCTGCCTTCAACACAGCAACAGGTCAAACTTCAAATCACCAGCAGCCACAGAACAAACACCACATGAGCAAACAGAGCAAATACAGATATAGAGAGCAAGCATTCCTGCACAGGAATTCCTGGACAGTGACGCTCCTGAACATTGCTATGGTAGCATATTAGGAAAAAATTTTATACTTTCAAAATATAATCTTTCAGTTATTTTTGGGCTACTACTGCTTAGCATATAAGGTTCAGAAATAGGCCGAAACCAGCACTGAAATTCATACTTCACCTGTCTGTCACCACCCACAATTCACACCTGCCTCTTTCGATGCAAGTAGAGGGGAAGCTGATCTTAGACACACAGCTATTTTCCGTATTCTTATGGCTTGGAAACACATGAAACTCTGAGCAGCGATATAAAGTAAGGGAGGGAAATATTTTTAAATGAAAAGCTTCGAAATTGTGGCCTGATTTCAAGTCTGTGCCTTATGGCGACTCGCATACCCAGGGCAAAATGCCAGGTTGGCTAAGACCTTTCGTGAGGCTGTCACCCTAACCTCAGCAGTTACACAAGCATGAAGTAAGACACTGCTCTCATCAAGTTCTCAGTTACCCAAATTCACTCTGCTTATGAACAAATGAACTCACCAGAATGGAAGATTTGTATCATAATGACAATATAAATCTTGGTTTGTGAGGACTGTTTCATTTCCTGCTCATGAAAGTATAGTATTTCACTGTAAATAGACAAATGTGCTGTTTCTGAGATCTGAACCCTGTACTGTTGTAAACTCCACATTTGCTTCCTTTCTTTGAAAATGTCAAAAGCCATTTGTGGCGTCAGCTGCCTGATAAACTGATACTATAGCAAAGCACGGTCTACCTGACAATCACTACTCTGAAACTAGAGATCTCATCACTTATTCACAGCCAATGACTCACACATGCAAGTGCAGAAAGGAAACTGAGGCTGAGGCTCACTTCATGTCACCGTTCGTTCTAACTAGTCCTTCTTTCAACCATTCTAACGCCCTAAACTCTCATTTCCTCTTTTATGAGCTCAACTTTTTCAGAAGTGAAATATAGCTTTTTTCTAGTCGCTACAATCGCAGCTGCTCATAGAAAAGGCGTCACTTCCGTACTGATCTGGATATATTTTTTTATTATTTTATCAGCATAGCAAAAAAGAAAAAAGAAAAAAGGGAACAAAAACAAAACAGAGCAGTTCCTATGAACTATTAAAAAGAAAGTCAGTGTGTGTCTGCAGGAAATTAAATGTACAGGCAGATGACGATGATGGGTAAAAAAAGGAAAGGAAGAAGGGGAAGGTTGCAGTCACTGAAGCACCTATATTGGAGGTGGTGGTGGGGGGATTGGGGATAAGCTAGGGTCCAAAAGTCAGTCACAAAAAAATCAAAATGTGCACAGCCAGCTAAGTTGGTAACCCCTCCTTCCTCCCTCCCAAAGTGCAAACTCAGCATACCTTCTGCCATAGCAACTGTCTTGATTTTGGGGCACCTGTAACCTGGGTACCTCCTAAGGCAGCTGAAACTACAAATACCCAAACAGTAATGGAAGCTCTGGGAGAAACACAAAAGAGGCAGTAATAAGACTGGTGGTAACAGATTCAGACCCTGAAACAACAAAAGTATATATCCATATCACAGTGTGTGTGAATATCCAGTGTCCACATAGTGTCTTTCAAACAAACCCACCACTGTAGACATGACGCATGTAACCACTGCACAGGATTACACCCCCCCCCCAGTACAATCAATTGTGAAAACAGTTTTTCCTTTTCGAGGTCCTAACACATCCGTAACACACATTCTTAAAAGTTACACGGGCAGCCATGAGGGTGATACGCTGATGTGGCCAATGGTTTCTGGACTTTCCCATCCCTTGTGTGTGTAGCATGGGCCATGAGAATACTGAATGAGAGCCGAGCAGGGGGCAAAACTATAAGTGTGTGTCCCAGAAGTCCCCTAAAAGAAATGATACAAAAAGGAGGAAAACAAAAGAATTTGTGCCAAGAGCTCAAAAGTAAGCCTATTGTATATTTAAGCAGTACTGATTATACAGAATGTGAACCAAAGCAAACTACAAAAAAAGAAAGAAAGCCAGGCAAAAAACAATTGTCTCTTGTTTAAATGAAATCAGGGGTTATAGTGACGTCATCATTATCAAAAAGAGAAAACAAAATATAATTGCTACTCTCTTGTATATATACTCAGCAGAGAGGGTATTAATTGCTTCAGATTGCATTTTTTTTTAACTCATGTTTTCATTCTCAGCTACTTTTTGTGCCACCAAGTGTCCAGGCTGGTGAAGGGCGAAACATTAAGATTTGTAATTTGAGGTAAGCCAGGTCAGGCCCTCGTATAGTCCATCCCCTGTTGTCGCACACGAGGGCTGAACGTACCAATTCCTATCTCTGATCCGGGTCAGGCCTAGCTTCTCCTGGATCTCGTGGGGCTTCATGGCATCTGGGAGGTCTTGTTTGTTGGCGAAGATCAGGATGATGGTGTCCTTCATCTCCCGGTCATTGATGATTCGGTGGAGCTCCTGCCTCGCCTCGTCGATCCTGTCCCTGTCGGCACAGTCCACCACGAAAATGAGGCCCTGGGTGCCAGTGTAGTAATGTCTCCAAAGTGGCCTGATCTTGTCCTGGCCCCCCACATCCCACACGTTGAACTTCACATTCTTATAGGTGACGGTCTCCACGTTGAATCCAACAGTGGGGATGGTGGTGACTGACTGTCCCAGCTTCAGCTTGTACAGGATGGTAGTTTTACCAGCAGCATCAAGTCCAAGCATCAATATTCTCATTTCCTTGTTGCCAAAGATCTTTGAGAGCATTTTCCCCATCTTGTTTGCTGTGCATAAATACTTTGTTAGGAGAAAAATAAGACTTCTCTAATGAGAGAACGATGTTGTTGTCAATACAGCTGGGAAGTTACAGTTTCAGTGTGTGCTGAGAGTCCTCCACGTGATGGCAGCGGTGGGCTGACACAACTGTCCAGTTGGATAACAGACCACTACAATTAGCTGGACTATGATGATCTGACCTGAGCGTGTGACTTCGAGCAATCAATGGAGCAGTATGTATGTAGCCTTCGAAAAATTGGGTGGGGATTTATTTTCATGAACCGCTTCCCTCCGATGTAAGAAGAAAAAATGACATCCCCTTGTTTCAAACTAGCCGTTGAGAAGAGACTTCCTTCAAAATCCGCATTTCAAGTCTTTTTTTTTTTTTGCACCTTCAAAAATCCTGTTACTCTCAGTTGAGCTAGACTTGACACAGAAAAAAAGCCTACTATATAAATCAGGCCCAGTCCAAGCCCGGGGTTCCCACTTCCTCCTTGGCTACCGGCTGTCCACACTTGCCCTTAGCCAATCCCAGTCGATGAATTTTCAAAGCACGGCGTTTTTCTAATGAAAACACAACGAAATACGAGCTCTCCGGTCCGTTTTTGCACCGGGACATCCAGAGCAAGAGCGCTCAAAAGGTCATTGATTCATCCGACTTTCTTCTCTTCCCCCTGTGACACAAGAGCGGTCCAGAGAAGGGAGGGGTGTTAGTACAGAGGACAACTTTGGATCCGAAAAAATATTCTCTCTGCGGATAGAAAAGCAAAACAAAACCAAAGAACATGGAAGGCGGAATAAATACCTACGTCTGCGGCAATCATCCCCCAGTCCCCGGGCCGTTTCTCCCCGCTCTTGCCGCGCTCTGTCGCTCTTCCTCCCTCTCTCTCTCTCCAGCCTTTCAGTCACAGCGGTGGCGGAGCTGTGTTACCGGAAAAGGTGCGGACCCAGATCAACCGCCACTTCCTCTACACAGCTCTCACACACACTAGTGCTGCGTTCAAGTGCTCCTCATTAGCTCCGACATCTGAAGACGCAAAAAACATCCGACTACGAGGGCATTGAATTGGAGCCTGGAGTGTGTTTTAATAACTTTTTCTCCACACTTTTGTGTTTTTATATTGTACATATTGATTTTATTATAATATGTATTGTGATTATGGTATATTATAATATAATAACAATGTTTATAATATTATTATTTTTTTTTAAATTCTTGATTTATTTTACAGGATACTGCTCTTTGAATTATTTCCTGCATGTTCTGTACAAATGCAATGCCCATATGGTGGTGCTCAAACTCCTGAAAACTTATTTTCTCAATCAGCGTGTTACTATGAGTGATGGTATCCTACATGAACACACAGTTTTGGTCATTTCACATTTGAGATTTCTTTATTTCTTTTTTTTTTCTTCTCTTCTCACGGGTTTAAAGTGGGCGGGACTCAGATAGAAAAATGTTACGTCACATACTTCTGTGCAGCAATCACAACCCTGTGTTGTAGAATAAAATGTAAGTTGTAGCCCCTTCATGCTACTCACACATAGAACATACAAATACTTACATTTAGAGTAAAATAAAACAATACAGTTATTTATATACATATATACTGATATACGTATGCACCCAGAAAGTAATAATAATTCTGTAGTGCATTTTTTGAATTTGCATCTGGGGGAATGTAAACAGTAGCAACAAGATAGTGTTGACAATATGGTCGGCATCTTAAGATAAAAAAAGGAAAAAACTTGACATCTGGGAAACATTGTCCATCAACTTTGACGATGTTTCTATGCTGGTCTGGCTGGGTGGTTGGAAGACACCATGGGCAGTGACTGTCCCTGGGGCTGCTGCACTTAATCCAGTCCCTGCGCTTCCTTTTCCAATGTCGATGAGTGTATTTCTGTCATAGGTAGTAATCTGTGCCTCAGCAAAAAAAGTAAAAAAACAAAAAAACAAATTAAAACAAAAATGTAGCAAAGTTTGAAGGAGCCACTGGCTGCCACATCTGCACGCATCACCATCTTCATTTTCATTTTCATCTTCCATTATCATGTAGCTGAGTTTTTGAGTGTTAAGTATATATAAATATATATTTTAAAACTTTGATGCCACTTTATTAATCATGAATATTTACTGTTACAGATGAGATTCAAGGCCAAGTTTTCAGGGGCGTATGTACCCAGTTGAAGCAGTGTTGCACTGTCCATTCTGGTTGGTCAGTTTCAAGTCTGTTGCACCTCTGACCACACCCAGCTGTGATGTCATAGTGTACTGACACATCCTGGAGTACACCATGACATTGTTGCAGCAAGGTGAGAAGTTAAGCCACAGCATAAACAAAATTTTAGCTGCTGTTAAGTTGCTATTTGAAGATTTTAAACAGTGTGCCACCTAAAAATGAAATTAAGTCTAGCCCACAGGGCATCAGCAGGAGTACTGACTGGCTTGACCCCACACAGGACTCCCACCAACACATGGCAGCTGGCTGATAATTGAATTATTAATTAATGATATTTGAAACAGAACAAATTATTAGTTGGCAAATTGATTTATTTACTTTACTTTGACTGTATTAATTAATCATTTAAATGCAAATTATTTAATCAATTTATAATATCTTTTAAAAATGTTATCAATTTATTAATTTATAATAATAAAAACTGTAATCGCTTAATGTCAACACTCCATACAAAACACTGTGGGCATGTGACACAAATGCACCCTTCACTTAGATTGTAAGATTTCCGACTGTACCCAAAGGCACCATACGCCATTTCGCATGCGCGTTTCAAAAAAACTCAACAGCAGCCCGGTCCATTAGCTAGTATTAACGCCATTAGAGCTTTCATTATGTATTTAATCGCCTCTAATATTACGTCTGCCACACGGATTACACACAGGCCTGTACATATGAATCAGATGTAAGGATTTAGTAGGCGTTATGATCTCAAGAAGGGGTTTACGGCAGGGTCTTTCCGACATGTCTTATCATTCATTCAAAACGGTTCCCGTATGATTAGTGTGTGACGTGGAGTTTGTGAGTGAGTAGGGCGGGGGCAACTACAGTGTTTCACGCTGTCGAACGAAGCCTATTATTTGACGCCTGCTTATTAAAACTGACAAAAAGAAACCCCAACCACAATTAACATAATATAGCCTACACTATGATTACTGAAGAACTGAAGTATATCATGTAGGGGCAGGATGTTATGAGAGCAACTGGGCTACTGAAATCATGAAATATTGATTTCAGTGATACTAAGCTTCACCAAGAGGTATTTGCACCAGTACATTTGAACCTTTACAGTAGGCTAATACATTTTAAGCTTGAGATCTGACAAAGTTACAGTTCCTTTGACTCTTGCTCAATATCATTTTAAAACTGTGTTTGTATAGTTTCTTAGAAGTTACATATATATTGAACAGATTTACCCCAGCATATATTTTCCGGATCCCCTGTATGAAAGCAAATAATATATTTTAGCATATGTAAAATCCTGAAGAGATCTACCAAAATCTACTACATTTAAACTAAAGCCTGACCGATATTTTTGGGACTGATACTGATATTTGAGAGTTTAAAAAATATAATAACGATATATCAACCAATATATTCTTTTTACACAAATAGCATAAACAAACATTTTTGGTAAGGATCTCTTAAGTGATGAATTGTTATTATTATTGTTACAATTATGACCAAGATAATGTGGGACATTTTAGAGTTGACAAGTAAACTATGGAAGGGCAACGTTGTCTTAAAACATATATCTTAGGTGTTTCTATATTGCAAATTCTTTTTATGTATCGGCTGACGTATTTGCCAACAACACCTGCAATAAAGTTGCATTGGCCAATATTATCTTGTAGTCTACATCAGTGAAGTAAAATATATCAAGAAAATCACCTTGGCACTCATCACTAATGTTAAAAACTCACCACTATTATAATTACATGTTAAATCACATTAAATCACAATCACATGTTAAATTCTGCTATCCAGTGCAAGCTTATGTAGTCTTGGTCTTTATGAGCTACTTAGAATAGGAATAAGTATATATACGCCTACATATTTTAGACGTTTAAAGCCCTACACTACAGTCTACAAATCCCTTACAACAGTTTCCAAACGTAACTGCTATATTATAATATATTATTAATATATAATATATTAACCTCTCTTGTTGTTTAGTTAACCAAGCTGATATCCCGTTCTTTAGTTTTTGCATGTATAATCTTGTGACTTTGCATGTTGTATAAAGTGTATCAAAATGTGACCAAAATTGGAAAAGGTTTCGCAATATCGCTTGCTCACACACGGGCGGGCTGGCGCTGCACTGAGCATGCGCACACTCTGTCTCGATTCTTCCCCCAAGTTAAGAATGGTGGGCGAAGCGCGCCTGGTTATTGTAGGTTAGATCGAGTGACTTCGAAAGCTGCACTAGTTCATAAGGTTGACCAGCATTTCATGGAAGATACTGGTAAGATCCCGAAATGTATCTTTATTGATGAAATTGGTATAATGTGGATAGAATTGTGGCAATTCAACAGCCAGCTAACGCAAGCTAGTGTTACCTAGTGAAACCACCAACATTAGCCGGCTAGCTAACGTGGAGAAGCCTCTGGCGCCGACTATTACCTGGAGATGGAGGCAAACGCTTAGCGCGGTGTATTTGTTCTAGTTAGCATAAGGTGAACGAGATTGTAAGGTAATCAATCACTGTTGAGTAAACTTTGTTTATCACAACGTGTAGACCTGGTAAACCGAAAATTGTAGTTAACTAGCTATATGCTCATAATTGAGTTCACGTTCAACGTTACTAAAGGAGGGCTAATGCGAAGCTAACGTCTACCTCTGGCCACTTTAGTGCTGTGATACTTCTCAGGAAATAGACATGAGCCAAGGCCCAACTTCTGATTGAACTTTGACTATACAAACAATCTCCCGGGTGACCTCAAACCGCAAACAAGGCTAAAGCTAACATTAATCGATTTTGACGAAACACGTAGCGTTAGTTAACCTCTACTAACAAGTCATGGAGCCACGCGTAACGTTAGTGTTATTTTAAATGAGAAACCGATCACGTGGATGCATTATTTTTAGTAGCTAACGCAAGGGTTTAAGCTAAAGCTGGCATCCGTTTTAATGTTAAAACAAGGAAGTGTCATGTAGCACCAGCTGCTGCTTTTACTCGGGTGACCTTTTTTGGTGTAAAGGTAATTTGAAATGTTAGTATAACCAACTGCATTAAAAATATGGCACATGTCCTGTCAGAATTATTAACGTACCAATATGTTAATAATTATTAAGTGATAAACAATCTTTTGTTTCTTAGGAAGTAAAAAATGACACGCTACCAAACGAGTTCTCGAAAATTCTTTATCTATAGGATGCGTACTTTGAGGTGATCTGTCTTCTCACTGGTGAATTAAGACCAAGTAGTACATTTTGGCTATTTTTCAAGTACCTGTACACTTGAATATTAATTTGTGTGCACTTTGTATTGTGACAAATTAACTTTTCCTATCTGCCTAGTAAGAGGGCCATGTTACCTACTTAAATTCTGCTAGACTTGAAGTGATAATTAGGATAATATTTGTTATTTTTGCTTGAAGATCGCTTATCAAAATTGTTGCCTATTGGTTTTTTTGTCGAACAACTAATTGTTGCAGCTCCAGTGATAATCCAACCTGCTTTTCAACAGGCCTGCAACTCTCAGACGACACTGTTACTGGAATGCTGGACACTGAGTCTCCTGTCATGGAGAGCAATGGGGATGCCTTTCTTCCTGACCTTCCTGTCTTAGACCAAGCTGCTGACTGGTCCCCGGACCAGGTTGCTCCAGAACCACTCACCAACATCTTGCCCGAGGACTCGGATGCGTCCCAGGATGCTCCGGGGCAACTGCAGCAACCAGATGAGCAGATGAATTCCACAGAGCTGGGATCTGTGGAGAAGGCTGTGGAGCAGTTTCAGCTTGCCAGTGCTCAGCTCTTCCAAGAGGAGCAGCCACCACCTCCACCACAGCCCACAGAAGAAGAGGCAGAACAGCCATCAGAACACAAGTCCAAGTCTGGGGAGTCTCAACAGGACAGCCAGGAGATGAGTGTAGAGCCAGAGGCTGCTGTACAGGAGGGCAGTCAAGGTAATCAATATAGTTGTCATGTAGTTGTTGCTATGTATCTGATATTGGGACAAAATTGGTCTCTTTACATGGTAGCAGTAGATATCCAACTTAAGTGGAAAAGCAGTTACTAGCTACTAGTTCTACCTTTGGCCTTTTTTTATATTAGTAATTAAACAAATGTAAGACCAATACCTTGCTTGCTCCTCCATTTAATGCCCACTTCATGATTCCTTGTCATCTTCTCCAGATGGGACTGAGGCACCACAGGTGACAGAGGATAGCATGGAGCTGGAAGAACCATCCAAAGAGACAACACAAGAATTGATTGTTCCTACAGAGCCACCAGAGCCCAGTGAGTTTGAAAAACTCTTTAAAGGGTGCGAGGAGAACCCAGAAGACTTCAATGGTTGGGTCTACCTGCTGCAGTATGTGGAGCAAGAGGTCAGAGAAGATGTGCAGACATGTTCAGTTTGTAGATTACTAAAATTGAACAGAAGTTTACATAATCATATCACTGAACTTCAGGATAACCAAATTATTATCCTGAAATGGTAACATTGAATCTTTTTGCTGTTACCTCTCCTTTGCAGAATGTCCTTACAGCTGTGAGAAAGGCTTTTGATGTATTCTTTCTACGTTACCCCTACTGCTATGGCTACTGGAAGAAGTATGCTGATATTGAGAAAAAGCATGACAACATACACGTTGCAGAAGAGGTAAGAGATACAAACATCTTCTGGACACACACACTTGTCGCTTTCTTGTTTTTGATTGTCTTCCTTCTTACTATATGGTCACTAGCTGGATTATTTTGGCATTGTCTCTATTATGCATCCCATTATTATATATTACGCTGACTCGAGACCATGTAGTTGTGCCTGAGTCTTGGTCCTTTTAGAGACTGCATACAGCAACTGATTAAGGCAGAGGGGCAAAGAGAGCTGTCACATTTTATGAATGCAGTAAAATTGTTCCAGCCATTGACAGGCTAGTTTGTGTTTGATCTTTCCCAAGGTGTACAGAAGAGGCTTGCAGGCCATCCCTCTCAGTGTGGACCTGTGGCTGCACTACCTGACCTACATCAAAGAGAACTCGGACCATAGTGACCCAGAGACTGAGGGACGCATTCGAGCGTGAGTAAAAAACTGCTACTTTATAGCATTTTTTTAGCAGCAGAAACGGTCTACAGTTAAAATCTCATTGTCCTAATTTTTCTGTATAAATCATTGAATTTAACCAAATATAAACCCCAGCAGGCTAACGAGACAAGAAATAGTTGCATAAGATTCACGATCTTTGCTTTTAATTTTCTACCTTTTAGTACCTATGAGCATGCAGTGCTTGCGGCGGGCACAGACTTTCGCTCAGACCGCCTGTGGGAGTCCTTCATCAACTGGGAGACGGAGCAGGAGAAGTTGGCTAACGTCACCGCCATCTATGACCGCATCTTGGGCATCCCAACCCAGCTGTATTCCCAGCACTTCCAGAGGTAGGGGGAGAAGACAGAATAAAAGTTTGGTTACAGTCATGCTGTGTCTGATTTTATCAGCGCCTCAGTTATACTGCAGGTTATCTGTAGTTGAAAAAAGAATTTTTTTTCCCAGTGTAAAGACAATGTAGCATTGAGCAGAATAGGGCCCTCCCTTTGTAGCACTCAGCTCAAAAGAGAGGCACAAAGAGACTCCATTTTCCTTTTATGCCATTTTGACTAAAATAACAGGGTTACACCAGGTAACACCATTTGACGTCTTTCTTTGAGTTGAATCTTATTTGACCTGTTTTTAATCTTTCAGGTTCAAAGATCATGTGCAGAGCAACAACCCCAAACACTTCTTGTCAGAAGAGGAGTTTGTTCAGCTGAGGCTCGAACTCTCGAAAGCCAGCCTAGCGGCAATGGTCAGCGAAGATGAAGAGACACCTGTTGCTCAGGAGGAGCTGCCACCTGGTACGGAGGACCTTGCGGACCCTGCTAAGGTATTAATCCAATTGCGAGTCCTGCAGGGGAGACAAATTTCCACAAGTACTGCTTTCAGGGGTTAGCAAGAGCTTGCCTGTTCTCCATGATGAGATGGAAAAAGAAAGCTCAGGTTTGAAGAGGTGTCTTTATGTCAGCAGCCAAGCCAATGAATGCCAGGGGGGATTCAAGTTGGTATCCAGTCAGGGACTCGCCCTAAAACTAAAAGGATCAACCGTGGCCCATTGACCCCAGCACCTGCATCCAGAGGCTGATATGCAGGGTGCATACATACCTCCCCCCCCCNNNNCCCCCCCCCCCCCCCCCTCTGCAGGCTTCTTGTCTCTGGCAAGCTCATGGTGATGTAAATCCTTGGCTGCAGGACTAGCAGTTTTTACATCAAGTGGAGAATGTGATATGGTGACGCCTACATGAAGGTGTTGACCATGTGTTTTTCTGTGTGTCTTTATGTAGAGAGTGACAGAGATCGAGAATATGCGCCACAAAGTGATCGAGGTTCGGCAGGAAGTGTTCAACCACAACGAACATGAAGTCAGCAAGCGCTGGGCCTTTGAAGAAGGGGTATGTGTCTTCTTTTTTCCACATAATGTTAATTGTTGAAAATGTGTTTTTCTTTTTATTAGTAACATTTATTCATGTCTTTGTAGATTAAGAGACCATACTTCCACGTCAAAGCCTTAGAGAAGACCCAGCTGAACAACTGGAAGGAGTACCTGGACTTTGAAATTGAAAATGGGACTCCGGAGCGCGTGGTTGTTCTTTTTGAACGATGCCTGATTGCTTGTGCACTCTACGAAGAGTTCTGGACCAAGGTAATGTGAACTTTTAACCTCTCTCTCACTCCCGCTACTTCCCTGCACTTCCCCATCAACGATGATATCACAACGACACAGTAAATCGTCCTGCACTCTCTTTGCGTGTAACGTTGATATGTGACTGTATCTGTTGTATTAGGGGATGGCCAGCTTGCCACACAAGATTTGACTGCAGCATTTGCCAACTACTACGTTGCATCTTCTTCGTCTCCCACTACCTTACAGAAACTTATCTAATTGGTTCCATGAAGGTGCTGATGGGTTTACACAGAAAATTTCTAAAAACGATCTTGTCAATGAAGAAATTCACTTTCTGTCAACTGAAAATTTAGGTTTAAAATGTGTTCTCTTTTGCCTTTCTCTTTCTCCTCTGTTCTTTTTCTCTGTCCTCTCCTGCATTCCTTCCAACTTGCTCTCTCTTTTTCACTCTGAAGTATGCAAAATATCTAGAGGGCTACAGCACTGACGGTGTGAGACATGTCTACAAGAAGGCGTGCACCATCCATCTGCCCAAGAAACCAGCCACCCACCTGCTGTGGGCAGCCTTTGAGGAGCAGCAAGGTGAGCGACACTCAAACCACTGACAAATGACCACGGAGATTATGAGAGGAAGTCTCACACACCACTTGGAGTGTGACTACATGTGTACATGGTGATGGAGACTTAGAAAACATAATTGCATGTAATTTGACTTGAGTTCGGCCATGCTGACGGTACTCTGCTTTTCTTTGCCCAGGCAACGTAGAGGAGGCTCGTGGCATCCTGAAGTCCCTGGAGGCGGCAGTCCCAGGTCTGGCCATGGTGCGCCTTCGGAGGGTCAGTCTAGAGCGTCGCCATGGTAACTTGGAGGAAGCAGAGGCCCTCTTAAGGGAGGCCATGGAGTCTGCGAAGAATGCTACTGAGACATCGTTTTATGCTGTGAAGCTGGCCAGGCAGCTGATGAAGGTTCAGAGAAGTCTGAGCAAGGCGAGGAAGGTGCTGCTGGATGCTATTGAAAAAGACCAGGTGAGAGCTGGTTGATGACCTCTTTGACAGATGTAGACAAACTGTCGACATGGAAAACTTAAGAGTCAACAAGCCCTTATTAAATCCTAAAATATTGCCATTTGGCACAGTGTTTTGAATGGAGGAAAAGTATCGTAGTAAAAGTAAATCATATACATGCTGTATTTTTTCATTTGCACACTCATGGGTGACAGCTCTCTATAGAGGCGGTTGCCTCACATCAAGGAAAGTGTGTTTTCTTCCCTAAATGGGAAATCTGACAGGTTTACACATTAATTTGTGTATTTGATTAACTTTCAAGAATTGTTTATATTTAATTCTACCAGATTAAATGTGTCTCTTAAATGTGATTTGCTGAAATTTAGATACCTGTTACTTGAGTGAAGTTAAACTGTGGAGAAATATGGGCAGTTATTCTGCTCACAATGCAAAGAGAAACTCGAGTCCACGTGGTTTTTAAAGATAGTGGACCGCCTTAATGTATGCAATTTAAAGAGAATTGTACCACTGTTGTATTGCGCACATTGTGAGATGCACACTGATATTTTTTTTTTTTGCTTTACAGATGAGTCCAAAACTCTATCTAAACCTGCTTGAGCTGGAATACAGCGGAGACGTGACGCAGAATGAGGCCGAGATCTTGGCTTGTTTTGACCGAGCCCTGCAGAGCCCAATGCCCATTGCATCGCGCCTCCTCTTCTCCCAGCGCAAGGTCGAGTTCCTCGAGGACTTTGGCAGTGACATCAATGTGTGAGTTTTTTTGTTACTTATAGAGACAGAGTAAAGGATTGTTTGTTTATGTTTAATCCTTATGTTATATTTGACATTGAGTCATTTTCATCTTTTAGGCTTGTGACTGTATATGAGGAACATCAGAAACTACAGAAAGAAAGCGAACCCACAAAGAGGAAAGCCGAGAACGGGTATGACAGGTGGATAATGGAACAGGGCTTGGGTCACATCAACACATCAACATAATTTTTTGCAGTCATGTAGTAGCAGTTCAACCAAAGTGTCCAGTACTTAATTATTCATTGTATCAGCGAACAGTGACACCAGCTGAACATAACCTAGAAGTTTCTAATGTAGTGTAGGCCCAACACTAAACTTGCAGATGTAACAAGCTTTATTTCTTGATTACTAACTCAAAACTATTCGTCTCCAGCTCTCAGGAACCTGACTCCAAGAAACAGCGCGTGGACGACGGTTCCTCGGGTGCAGCAAACGCAATGACAGACACGCAGGAAAACAACTCGGCATACAACTACAACTGGTACCAGGTAGGCTTCTTATCTAAACAGCTGATGGCACTGTTTCCTTACTTTCCGTTCATGTCACACAAATATATGGCCATTTACAGTTTCTAGTAAGAACTTATTTTATTCAAAATGGGCTGATAAAACTATACCAAAGTTAAGCTCATGTTTGTTTTGAGCCTGTCAAAAATTTCAGTGATCAGGGTAACTAACATCTTTCTCTTTCCTTCCTTTTCAGCAACAATATGGCGGTTGGGGACAAAACACCTGGGGGCAGTACAACCAATATGCACAGTATAACCAGTACTACCCCCCTCCACCAACATGATGGACAAAATCCTGACATGAAGATCGAGACTCAGAGGAAAGCATCCTTTCTGACCTGCCTACATGTCTGAACAGGGCTACTTAACTGAGTGTCATGGAGATTTCAGTCTGACCACAGAAGCTGATTTGTTCCTTCTTTCTGGTTTAAAGTGTGCTAATCAATTAATTTACACTTGTAGACATTAGTTGGAATATAATACACTTGGCCCTCCATGGCAATCTTGTTGATCAGTCATGTTGTTTAAAAAAATGTTAATTGCTACATCCATCATCTCCAACACTGGCTGCTTTTTTGGGTTCTTTAATGCATGTTATTTGTGAAGGCAGATTTAATTTTCCCTGTGTGATAAAGACCTTTTTTAATTTTTAGGTCGGATGACTTAGTTTGGTCTCTTTCTTTGTGTTAAACTTGTAAAGGAGGCATTCATTGATGTACCTCTGAGTCGTGTTTCTTCTTCCCAAACTGAAAGATTTTTAATATGGTTATGTTTCCATAGAGAAATTGAAGAGTTCCTCCTTTTTTATTTTGACTTGATTTCATAATAAAGATATTGATATCCTGAAGTGTCCATCTATTTCATCATTTTGATTCCTAAATGTTTCAAAGGATTGCTTAAGATCTCATGAGCTATTAACAAAAATATGCTATTTTTATGCTATTAAAATGCATACTTTTGGTAGGATTTTAAGTACAGAAATGATGTTTTTCTCAAGTGCAAGTGATCAGAACCTAATATTTTATAACAAATAATTATATCTTGCCTGTATTGAACAGTGAATTGCAGCGAAATGTAAAGCACTGACGGTTTCATTTTAATTGCTTAGTCACGTGTAGAAATGAATCCAGT
This sequence comes from Maccullochella peelii, assembly GCA_002120245.1. Lineage (NCBI taxonomy): Eukaryota > Metazoa > Chordata > Actinopteri > Centrarchiformes > Percichthyidae > Maccullochella > Maccullochella peelii. The sequence continues at coordinate 225,871 of LKNJ01000368.1, read as the reverse complement.
TTGAAAGCAATACAATGTCCAAATAAACCGATCAAACCACAGAGCTAGTTCAAGACCTAGTTGGGCAGAATACTAAATGATTGTGTCGTAACTTCTCAGAGGTTTGTTGAGCGTTGTGCTGTTTTAATGCAACATACTGAGTTATTAAAGATCAAAACAACGTAAAAACCAATGATTGATCCTTCAATCATTTTAATTGCATCACCCTCCAAAGCGCGATGGGCGTGGCCACCGCTTCCGACTACGTTTTACGTAAATCCACACATGCGCAGTGTCGGCCCCTAAACAGCCCTTTCTATGCTTAGCGTTGAACGACTGGCATCAAACGAGGTAAGGCCTGTGCAATTTAAGTGAAAAAGCCCAACTATGTAAACCCCTGATAGATTTCTGTACGTGAATATAGCACCTATATCATCATTGTTCTCAAGTTATACTCTATTTGAACAGTCACGCCTCATTTAATGTGTTTTTAAGCGACTTTATGAAACGCGTGCCTCATGCGGATAGTTAAGCTAGCATAGCATTAGCATGATACCAAGAGACGAGTCTGTTTCTGCTCCCGGCACGCTGCTCTTCACTGGTTTTCGTCAGTTTTCAACTTGCCAATTTTGTGAGAGGGTCCACTTTGATAAAATGTGGAAATATACTAACAATCTCAGTCACAGGCATAACGTGGCGGATTTGGTAGTCAGTGTTTGCTGTCAAATAAATCCAAGCCTACAAGCTGATTTCCGCAATAGTATCATTGATAATTACTGAAGTCGCTTGTCCCTTTCGTGTTTTTTTCCCCCCAGCATAAAGATGCAGCTCTTCTTGCGTGCCCAGAATACTCACACCCTTGAGGTGACCGGACAGGAGACTGTTGGACAGATCAAGGTGAAATGTCTATAAATTGTTGAGATTACGCCAAATATCTAAGTAGTCATGGTCACTTGAATGCAGCACTGTTTTGAATGATCTTGATGATTTCAGGGAGAGGGAATTGATATAAACGCTTATTCTTTCCTGTCTCTCAGGCCCATGTCCAGGGTCTGGAGGGTCTCCCGGTTGACGACCAGGTGCTGTTGCTTGCTGGATGCCCACTGGAGAATGATGTCTCCCTGGCATCCTGTGGTGTCTCAGAGCATTGCACCCTGGAAGTGGCTGGCAGGCTGCTGGGAGGTCGGTACACGGATGCTACACACACACACATTTCAAGACAAAAAGCAATTTATACTTGACATAACACTTATTGAATATGCTCAGTAACAACTGAAATGTTTGTCCTAGACTTGTCTTCAAATTACGATTATTCGACCACTCATCATGGCTGTATAAAGACAGCCATGATACACAAACCACCACCACTGTGGCATGTACCGTTATATTTAAGGTCATCATCATCATCATGGATGAATACACAAATGGCTGAATGTTTTCATTAGACTATGGCCCCCATGTTATTGTTTTGAATATGTACATAGTGTCTGAACAATTGCAGGAGCTTTAGTTTGTCTGGGAAATATCCCAATTAACACTTCCTTTCTCCTCCTCCTTAGGTAAGGTTCACGGCTCTCTGGCCCGTGCCGGAAAAGTGAGAGGACAGACACCCAAGGTAAAGAGATTTTATAATTTACTGACCTTAAGAATTAATGTATAGCACCAACAATGTAATTGGCTTGTATATGTATGAAAATGGCTTTTATATAGTTTGGGATGAGATGGTCATTAAAATATATAGTACATTATGATCATAGATAAATAAATGGGTGCCTCTTCCTGTCATGTTGTCCAGGTTGACAAGCAGGAGAAGAAGAAGAAGAAGACTGGTCGTGCCAAGCGTCGCATCCAGTACAACAGGCGCTTTGTGAACGTTGTGCCCACCTTCGGAAAGAAGAAGGGACCCAACGCCAACTCCTAAGTGCTTCAGTGGCCAAAAGGAGAAGCATGATCACCACGCAGTTTTTACCAAGTTCAATGTTATCCTGCTGTACAGAATAAAATATTGGCTTGGACAAAAGACAGTTGTTTGTGTTTGATGTGTAATTTAAAGTGGTGTCCTTACAAAGACTAGTTATTTGGAAGGTTTTCTGTGAAGAAACTATTCAATTAAAAATTCATTAACCACAATTTATGGTCCATTTGAAATGGCAGGTTTGTCAGCTTTTGTTTATCCTGTTTGCCTTATAGTTTGATAATCAGGTGGGACTGATTTTAAGAGTTAATGTATCACTGACCAGATGACATGTCTAAACTTGGTGTCAAATGCTGTGAATACTTTTAATGGACAGGTGAGACTTGCCTTGGTTGAATACCTAAAAGTAAATCTGAGATCAGTGCACATGAATGTAGCTGTACCTTTCATACTGGAACAGGACATTTTAAAAACAAGATAATCTACTTGATGTTGAACCTAATGGGACATAAGAAGCAGTTTTCTTCTACCAATTCCATGCTTGTAAATTAAATGCACAAATCTGGCCTCCAAACCTGTATGTATTTGTAAAATAATTGGTCACTTGAGATGAAAACCAGAAAGTGAATAATTGCCAAACCTTACTAATATTTTAGTCTCTGAAACATGTTTATTTATCATTTACATTTTACATGCAAAAGAACAGAACAAAATGCACAGAATAAGGTTTCAGGGTGTCTCATATGTACAGTATTGACAAGCCATCACATTTTGGCCAAAACTTATAACGGTGTAATAACTGCTCATCGTTTCTTGAAACATGATGATAAATGAGACAAAGTAAAAACATAACAGGCAGTCCAAATGCCATTTTAACTTGAATCTTTACAGCAAGGCCATCGAGTATTTTTTCCCCTCAATCCTTGACATAATGCATGCTGGCCAGAACAGGTCTGTTAATCCACAGACACCAGCTCAACCTCAAAAATCAGCTTTGCATTGGGCGGAATTCTGGTAGAGCTGGAGTTAAGGAAAAGACAGCAGTCAACACAAAATACGTCATTTTTTTCATCAAATCAAATTACAGCTAGCAGCAAAGGAAAGTGTACCGACACTCCTAAATGAGACTTAGTACCAGTACCAGTTCCACAATACAATACCTGAACCTGACCACCTTGTGTAGGCTAGAAAATTATAAAAACCCTATCACATTACTTAATAAATACATACAGATTTACATGACATGCACAAACTCAGCCACAGAAAAGGATACTTGGAGTCAGGGAGACCCTTCTTTCCGTAGGCCCACTCGGGTTCAATCTCCAATCGAGCAGTTTCACCCTTGCTCATTGTAAGAAGTCCCTCATCCCACTGTGAAAGTAAAGGATTACTGGTGACAATGACGTGTGGCGGAGAGGAGTGTCATATTGAGGAACTGTCAAAGGTCAGAGCAAAAAAACATTGGGATCACTTACTCCTCTGATGACTCTGCCCAATCCAACTTTGAAGCTCAGTGGTTTAGTTTGCCTCTTCTTTCTTGCCACTGCAGAGACAAAAATGAAGGTTTTAACCCAAAGACACAATTGTCATCATAGGAAATTGATTTCATCTGTAGCTATACCCATGAAGGACAAGTGCTATTATAGTTTAAACAGTTAAATAGGGAGATGATAAAAAAACAGTTTACTAATGCAGGTTGCTACTTGATACTCAAAAGACAACATTTTGGGCGGAGGATCACTTAAAGGTGCAGGTCTATCATACCTGTGGGAATATTGGTGTCGAAGACAGTTCCATCCTCCAAGGTACCAGTGTACCAGCAGCTCACAGTCTCGCCTTTCTTTGGAAAGTTTGTCTTGTCACCTTTCTTCAGCACTGACTTGGTGTACTTGGGCGGACCCTAAGAAAAGCAACACAGGAGCGGTTCATATTAGTTTGTATGTGTGCAAAGCAAAAATTTAAAATCCACAATCTGTCAACAACATCCCCTAAATTCAGTACCTCATCCACAACCTCTGTCTTGACTTCTTTGGGCTTCTCCTCAATTTTCACAGCTCTAACCTGCTCTGTCACTTCTTCGACTGGTTCAGTGCCTTTAAACCTCTGCAAATGACAAACAAAGCACGAAAGGCACACAGTCATTGTGGAATGAGTTTGCATCTGTGGGGTTGATGTGAGTTGTCTAGGTTTTCTGACAGTGTGTCAGTGATGTGCAATATCAAGTCTCATCATCATCATCATCATCATCATCACTTACTTTGCTCTCAAAGAGCTGATTGTAGGCAATAATCAGTTGTTCTTTCTTTGCTGTTTTGGCAACATTTTTTATGTTTCCCAGCAGCTTGTGCTCGTTGAGGAACTAAAAGGGAAAATGAAATTAAAGGGAGAACGTTAACAGATGATAACTTTGTTTAAGCATATCATCTGTGTACTCCTGTACAAATCAATGATGGTTTTGGTCATGGCTGTACAAAATCATGTCAAATCGGATATGCATCTGTTTCTGCTCCTGGTCATATATAATGAGCCATGGCTTATATCTGAATTGCATAATCTTTTGTATAAATATCCCTCTGCATTGTTGTACGTTCTGCCTAGCTAGCTAGATGCTACCACACCACAGCCTCCCGTATGTGGCTCCCCTTAGCTAACCACGCATCATGCTGCAGCTCAAAACACTTTAACCTACAAATATACTAGGGTGATAAACATACCGAGTGGGCTGCATTGTCCTGAATGAACTTTATAAGGTCTTTTTTGGGCAAGTCATCACTTTTGAGCTGCTCATCGCTCCACTCCCGTGTTGGTTCAGCCGCCATTTTGAGAGGCGAACTGATGACCTTTGACACCTGTGGCGTATATTGAAAACGGCAAAGCCCTCTGGGTTACATTTTATTTTACCTCAAGAACTGTCAGGTGATATTCTTGACGAATTCATAAGAAAAAAAACAGTGAAGTGCACTGGCTGAAAAACCAATTTAACAACGGACAGAGTGAATGCTGAATCAACCAAACATTAAATCCATAAGATATGCACACATTATAACATGTAGCTCTACTCAAGTGAGCCCATAGTTACAATAAAGGAGATTTGAATCAGTATTAGAGCGAGTTGCATCTCTCTAACATGTGTGTCCTGCCACCTAGTGGACAAATAGGCTAAATGTAACTTTTCGGTAGGCGATATTACTGTTAACTGTGCTCAATATCTATGCCCCTTATCATTATCACCATATTCATACAGTTGTAAAAATGGTAGGCTTACTTGTAGACTACCTCCACACCTACCCGTGGTTGATGAAAATTTAAATTTCAGTGACTGAGTATATAAAACTACTGAATTGTACCTTTTAATAATCATCAACTTATATGGATATTAAAACCAATGTGCTACCAACATTTAAAGAAAACAAAATAGGTATAGGCTACTTTCTGGTTGTTATATATATTATAACTGTGACAGAAATAACATTTAACATAAGTGAAATGCATTACTCTGTTTACTGTAAGTAGTCTGATTACAGTCCAGTAATACATCCTATAGGTGCTACTTACAGTCTGTCTTGCTATATGTTTCCCAACAAGGCATGAAGTTTTATTCTACAGTCACATGTTGGCAGGTTAGCAAGAGCCTCATGTGTTCTGTCAGTTTGCAGCCTCCTGCTGCCTTTCTCAGAGTTATCATGCCAAGCTCATCTTTGTTGCATCACCTAGCCTTTCAACTGGAAATCTTGGATTCTGCATAAAGAGGTCTGCATAAATATGTCTCATAACTGACTTCACCCGTTTCTATTCATCAATAACATTGAAAAGCATTGAGATGATGATGATGATGATGATTTGCCAGCACTGAACAGGGTCATGCAGAGTTTTTTTCCCTTGTTGGTTACAATGCAACAACGGTGACTCTGGGTGAGGAGCTCATGAGGAACAGGAGAGGGCTAATTATCTCTTTAGAGGAAATCTCCCAGGTCTCATTTAATCTCCTTTGATGCCCGTGAAGGAAAGATAGTCACGACTGCACAAACTGGAGGTGAGTTGGCTTCAGAAGAATTGAAATCATTTTACAACTCTGTGCTTTATATCAAAAACTGAATAAATGGGCCGCCACTGCCTTTTGATGTTGTGATGTGATGTTTTCTTTATGATGACATCTTGCACAGCCTACACCTCATCTATCTGTGCCTATCTGTGTAAAGTACAACCATGACTTTTTAGTTATCAGTGGGCCTACTCAAAATCTCTTCTTTTTATTCTCTGTCGCTTTCTTTCATTTGTATGCCGCCAGCATAATGTTTGCTTTTGCATTTTGGAGTGATGAGCGTGTCTCTCCGTGTTTATGATGGTCTGGAAGGAAACTTGCATCACAGGAAGTTTCAGGAGAAAAATATAAAAGGCGACTGAGGATCATGTCTGGTGTATCCTGTTGTGATGAATCATTTCTTAGGAAAGCAAAGCTGAGGAGCTTAAATGAGCTCACATATCAAGCGAGGGAGGAATTAAATTTGATGCTGCACCTGAGAGCTCTTCACATCTACAGGTTACACAAACAAGTGATACACATTCTCTAAGATGTGCCTCTCAGCACAGAGATTGCAAACAATATAATCCTCAAGTAATGTCTGCAGAACTATGTCCTTAGATACACTCAATTCAAGCACAAGCACTGTCAGTCAAGCTTTTGAGCAGCCTTTATTTCAGCATTTCGTGGCTAACTCTCAGGCAAGGTAGGCCTATATATGTTATGAGTAAGACACCCTAAAGTTAGACAGTATAGGTGAATTTATAATTAAGGCATTTTTCAAAGCAGACATTTTGACACATCATAGCAGGAAAGCACAGGTGTGATTAATAACACTAACGATAACTGACATGACATACCAGAACACTTACATGGAACTGAGCCATCGTTAATGTTATTGGTGACACCTGTGCTTTACTTTCTATGACATTTTAACCCTAATATTGGCTGTTTTTCCAATAAGACAACTTTTTATTCCTCAGGTTAATAATAGTTTGACTTTTCTCTACTGTGAGCTGACATTTACCTGCTACGGTTGCTGTTGAATGTCTTACAGTGTTCCACCAAAGACCTAAATCTCTGTAATTATGGAGCTATTGAACTTGTAAGCTCTCACATCCTAATGGAGCTAGTTGATAGTTAAATAGTTCATTATTAAAAGCAGGGGCACATTCTTCAACCACATTAAGCCCACATATGATCAAAACTCAAAGACAGTGACACATGAGTGTAACATTGTAAACATTATGATGTATATACAATAGACCCTTTTCACAGCAGAAATTTGGACTCGTCGAAGCACATGTGGAATTAATAACATTAATGATGGCTGCATTCCATTTAGGAGAGCCAGTTCTAGGGCTCTGGTATTGTGTATGCTTACTCAGTGACATGGCTTACTGGAACACTGAATGGACATCTATCTATCTATCTATCTATCTATCTATCTATCTATCTATCTATCTATCCATCCATCTATCAATCGGCAGTCACGTTCAGTCTGACTGCAGTTACAACTGTTGACCTCAAGGGGGTAGTATGTACACATTGTTGATATTGGTGAAGCACGTTCTGTTCCATATTTGCAAAAGATTGATATTTTCAATATATGAGGTTTACAATAAGGCTTGACAGAAGGGAAAATTACCACGATTCACCCTGATGAAGAGTGCAACAATAATAAATACCATAAACAGTGTAAATAAATAACAGGTGTATGGTGAGGAAAAAAAACGGTTCGCAATACTGCTATGCTATGGAAGCAACAATTCACTTTCTTGGTGGATGGTGTCACTTTAGTGCTTATAGTTCATTTTTTAAAATTTAAATTTTTTTTTTTTTTTTTTTTTTAATTTGCCGGTTTTCTTTGAGGAATTCTACAAAAGATAACTCAATTATACCTTGTAACTGCACCCATGTGAAGTGACTTGTGTGTCTTTTTTTAGTGTCAAACATTTTTGTGTCTCTGGCTGAACTACAGATCTACTGTGGATGTACTGTAGCATGAATTAAATCAATACACTTTTTTAAAATGTAGTTTACAGGAGGAAATATTGAGCATGGCCGTCATGTCACTCTTTTTTATTTAACAATGCCTTTCAAATCTATTCATTTGCAGGCCTTATGAACCTCCGCTTGAATCTATTTGCAACGTTCACCCTGAGGGTAAATAATTTTTTTATTTCATTCATTTTACAAGTTTAAAGGAAAGAGAGCAAAAGGGAGAGAGAAAGAGAAAAGCCAGTGAGGTCAGATGGTCGGCCATTTGTATTATGAACAATGTAATTACTTATAAAACTGTGTTTAGGGAATAAAACACAGTTGGTAGGGCATGAGCCAAGCAGCCAGGGTGCAGCTCCCCTCCTGAAACATTTTTCCACCCCC
>LKNJ01000368.1:178293-217561 GCA_002120245.1 Maccullochella peelii | reverse complement strand
CCCCCCCCACTCACACCTTTGGAATTAAAGGCTTTTATAATGCAAATCATCTCTCAGTGGCCTTGGTCCACTGTGGATTATGTGTTTTCTGCTCAGAGTCTAATAAGCTCCCCCTAAGCCATATGGCAAGCTGAGTTCACCTGCCTGTGCTGTGCCTCGAGCTGTGAGAACACATCTTTAGCTTCATATGGAATATGATTCATATGCTGCCGCGGCTCGAACCAACAGCTCACACTTCCTGTGACGTAGACAGAGCACCTCCAGGGTGCTCTGTCAGAGTGGAAGGTGGGATAGGTCAGCAGGTGAAAACTCCAACAACATCTGTCAGCGAAAAAGTTGGAACGGTTACCTTGTTCCAAAAAACTTCGACCTATAACTGCGTCTCTTGAGAGGAGAGTAAAGGTTGGATGAAAGTGCGGTGTAGCAGGTGGGGTGGTCAATAGGGAGTGTGGAATTTATCGCAGTCATGCTCCTGGTATCATCATGCAGCAAGGAGCTCTCCACCCAACAAGCTGCACCAGGCTTTGGAACATCTCCAATCCAGAGCTTAGCCTGCAGATCTGTAGTCTCAGTACTAGCCCACGCCTTCCCTGTCAGATCTAATCTCTTGGCTGCATGCCGTGAAATGGGGCTTATTAAGAGTTTAACTGAGATCAGGCCAACCCCGATCTGAGGCGTGCAAAGGAAAAGGGAAATCACTCACCTGAAAAATCTCAAAATCACAAGAACTGGGTGGCATAAGGGGTTGATATCAGTCACCAGAGGCTTTGCTGTACACCACTACGTGCTTTCTCCCTTCTGTCTCCGGGATGCATCATCTGTTAACTGCTAATTAGAAACCAAAGAGAAAAGATGGATTTGAAGTTTCAATTGGAACTGGTCCCAGTATGATATCCCACAGGGCTTAAAGGGACAGACTTCTGAGCCACATGCTCCACAAACTCTTGTCTCCTCACATTACTCTCACTCTGTCTGTTTGCATTTAAACAGTGAGATTCATGACTGCATCCTCAGTGCAAATTATACATTTAAAACACTGCATTATAACCTCATCCACAGCTCTGTCTACAGCTCATCAATTACTTGTTCGAATACCTTAAAAAATACTGTTAAAAAAATACAGTTTGTTATAACTGTGGCAGTGGAGGGTTGATCCTGACATTTCTTCCCCTGCCATTATTTCACTTAGTCTGTAACTTTATATACAGCCTGAATTCAGAAACTGTTGAATAAAAATGTACACAACAGAGCAATTACATTTCACACCAACTAAAAGAAAAGTAATAGCAGCTGTGCTAGTGGCATGGCAATATCTGTCGTAATAAATAGGTCTGTCAGTGAAATGTCTCCACAACTAATGGATGGATTGCTGTAAAATTTGGTACACACATATATCCCCCACAGGACATTTGTCCAATACTTCAGCCTCAGCTGTATTTAAACGTTTAGTGCTAATTAGCAAATGTTAGCATGATAACACACTAAGCTAAGATGGTTAACATGGTAAACATTATTCCTGCTAAACATCAGTATGTTAGCGTTGTCACTGTGAGCAGGTTAGCTTGATGATGTTAGCATTTAGTCCAGAGCCGCCAGCATGGCTGTGTAGACTATTAGTTTTGTTATCAACATAATGAGGAAATGTTTTTATTGAACATATCTGGTAAGTTGCAATACTGAACGAATGCGCAAAATGTTCACCGACATCACATTTAATTAGTTTTTCTTACGATAAGCTATAGAATGCACCTTTTCTATGCTTATGTTTAGGCACTAAACAGCACTTGGTCAATGTGGACTTGAAGCAGGATGAGTTTACTTGAACAACATTTAACAAAATCATTGGAGGCTCCCAATAGACACTTTTAAGTGTCCCAGTAAGCCATGTCAATAAGTGAGCATGCACAATACCAGAGCCCTGGAACTGGATCACCTAAATGGAATGCAGCCATCGGTAATGTTATTAGTAACACTTGTGCTTTTCCTGCTTTGTCTGACGTGAAATGCATCTATGTCCTGCTCGTTGTACGCCCACTATCCCTACAACTTTTGTGCGGTACAAAAACATAGCATTTCATTCGCTGGAAAAATATAATTGGCAAAACAAATTAGTAGTTATTTCTAGAAGAGTGGGTTGTGCAGGCACATACATGAAACACTTGCACAATTCACACTGCAACAAAAATTTAAATACACTGTGCATATCCCATTCACACATGGCCACACATTCATAAATACACCTGCCTGAAGTGATGTTGTCTCACCCCACCATCCAGTGATCTCCCCTGGCCATACAGCCTGAGATCAAGGCCCCATCTCACCTAGACACACACACACACACACACACACAGTCTCCCTGCCCCTACCCCAAGGATCCATCACCAAACCACCAAGCTCTGATTTGTGTTTACCAACCTTGGGATGAGGCACACATGCGTGCACACGCTGTAAACACTGGGAAACGACGGGAAACCCATGGACGGAGATGGATGATGCATTGAGATAGGGACGAGAATGCGGATTGCAGAAAGGTTTTGAGTCAGAGGCAGAACTAAGTGACAATGAAAGGCATATGTCAAGACGGTGTGGTTTGGATTATAAGCTTTTCTCTCAGCCTAATTTGATTTGAATGTGACATGTGCACAGCATGATGGAAAGCTAGCATTTTTAATTTCAGGAACCAGAGAATGAGGAGCAATTCGGCACATTTATTACTTTGAATTGTAACACTGATTTTAATATTTTTTAATTTGTTCATCATTTGAAAATTTGCCAATTTCTGGGCTTTGTTTTTTTTTTTAAACTGCACAGCTTTGTGGCTGATTATACTTCATGGTGAAACAGACTGACTTTAACATGTTGGCAGTGCAATACCCAGTTTCATCTAGCGGTGTGTGTACAAAAGTGATTCACTGTCTGTATCAGCCTCCATTAAATCCATGCCAGGATACCCAACTTGGCCTTGCACTAACCTCCTGTTGAGCTCATAAAACATTCAAACCTTCAGATAACATTCGAGCAAAATATTTTTTCTCTATTATAAAAGAGAATGACAAAGCTTTCCTTATCAGGGTGTCAAGTAAAACACAGAGCAATTTTGCTCTACTTACACTGTGTTTTCAAACTTGGGCTGTAGTAACTTTTTTCCCCATTTGTTCAAAGATTGGATTGCATTTTAGAGTGATCCCAGTCTTTTACAAGAGCACAAACACGCACGGACATCGTGCGTGAGGAGGTTTTTGTATAACTGAAAATGGGTTTGCGTTCAGTGGATGGAATTCCATCTCCCTCCATTCAGCTCCATCACCAGGATGAAGCAGGTTTCACTGGGGCTGCCATGTAAAATACAACACGACTGCAAAGAGAAGAAGACTTATTGATAACAGAACATGTTTCTTATACTTATTTACAGTATATATATATGCGCAGAATCCCTTCTCTTAGGGGTGAAGCATAACAGGAAAGATGGACATACATGTGATGAGATTGTGTCATGGAAGTCATGAACCCATTAGGCCCTGGAATGTCACTTTTTCTTTTCCCCCTTTTTTCCGAGTGTACATGCATGAGCTTGAATGCACTTTGGAGAAAGATGAGATGGACTAGGGGAGAGAGGGTATCTGAGGGATGAAGCGCTGTATGTTAAATCCTGTGCATCCTCAGGGTACGCACCTGGTGCAAAACCACAGGACATTAAAGCACAACAGCCATGAAAGAGGTGACCAGTCATTTTTTTATGTGCAGCTTTGCTGCCCTGTTCTCTCTAGCCAGCTGAGCCACTCAGGCTCCAAGTTTGATCAGTATGTGAAGCCTGACATGGACAAGGCACCATGCAATGAACACGAAAGGCTCAGCAAACACTCAGGCACTGACACACACACACACACACACACACACACACACACACACACACACACACACACACACACACACACACACACTTACTCACGCGAACATATCCACCCATCCACACACACTTTTTCTTTTATGTGTCTGCCTCTCACACTCTCATTCCTCAGTTTTGGTCAAAAAGGCTCAAAAACACAAAACCAACAATTCACACACTGTAGCGCCCACCCCACCCCAACCCCCCACCCTGCACTTCTCATTCACTCTCGGAATCCCATTCATCTCAATAATGGAGAAGATGAAAGTGCCAGTGCCAGATTGTCTGTGGCACCTCTACCACCTTGCATTTTTGAAGGTGCCAACCAATCTGTCTATCTGACAAAATTCATGAAGGTACCACTTTTAAAGAGGAGGAGGAAGAAAGGTCATGTTTGAATAATGAATCTGTGTGGGGAATGAACTACAGCCCCGGTGTCGAGTTTTTGCAAATTTTCTTCAGGTGGATGAGGCACTGACCACAGGTGCAATGTCTGTTAGAGAGGAAAGACAGGCTAAACTTTCCATCAAAAAGCCGTTTCACACCTCCGTGCGGTAACTCGCCACCTCCAGTCATTTCAGTGAGGGGAAGACGGCAGAGGGGAAGCGTTTCGGGCACAGCTAGGGGTATGAAGCGGTTGCCGCCCATGTGAACACGCACAGATTTTGCTCTGCTGCCCAAAGTTCACCTGCGCTGTACTTCTGGCGGTAACCGCCTGACTTTGGCCAATCAAATAGAAGGGGGGCCGGCATCGCGGGTCAGAAGGAAGAGCGATGGAGGAACTGATAATTCTGGTGCCTGAATACTCGGAAGCAATGATTGAAGCCTATTTTCTTGGGGAATTATTTACTGGGCGCCAAGCTAGTTTGCACAGCTACTACTGTGGAAAATGCGTGGACATCACAAACTTATTAAATTATTATTTATGCCTTCCAAAAGCCTTACATACATGCCAAACAAAAGTAAAATAGAAACAGAGGGAGATAGCGATGATGATGAGGATGATGGTGATGACTGTGATATTACGGCATTGTTCACTGGTATTAGGAGAAGGTCAGACTCTGTCCTGACTGACAAAAAAAGCCATTACCTGGAAGGGTGAGATGGTCCACTGGGGCTCAGGGCTCATCAGTGTAAAGGACAGAGAGGGAGGCAGATGACAAATACAGTAGGCAGGCCGAGGCGTCCCAAGATGGCAATAACAACCCATACAGGTGGAGATGGGTGTCATCAGGAATGGGCTGGGCTTTCTGCCATCCTGTTCTCTTTTCTGGCACAGACAGAGACAATACGATTAATTTAGTATTATGTTACAGCTTGTTCCTTAAAATCTTGGGTTAAAGCTCAAGTGAGATGAAAAATCTGTTTTTAACAAATGACATTAAATAGACCACTATTAGAAAAACTGTGGCAGAGTTTTGCACTGCCTATGTAAGTTATGTATTTGTGAATTAATCATATTTGAACTTACATAAACATTAAATTACAACTATATTACAAATACATTAAAAAACATATTCAACTTATTTTGTTACACCAGTCAAGACCTAAATCTACACCACCTTCATTTTGTACTCTTGATTAAACACTGGAACGCCCCATCCATGAGTCACACAGGTCCTACGATGCATCTACTTAATCATTGTTTATTATGACAATATGTTGGAGTTTAATATACAGCACACACTTGAGGGGTGCAAGTGTGAAAATGGTTTAATCAGCAATCTGCAGAAGCAAGTGATGGCTTCCAGTGGACAAGAGCATCTGCTGAAGAGTGAGTGATTCTCTAGATATAAATGAAAATATGAAATATAAAATATAGGCAGAGATAAGGGAAAAATGTGTACGTGATGAGAGCGTCAGGCTCAGGCCACGATATCACCTACACGCTGACAGGAGTTATATATTGTGCATTAACTGTCTCTGCGTTTGATCAAGCTGAGGCTGGCACTTATGCAGGTGAAAATAACAGCATACAACATGCTGTACATGTACAGTTTCCATCAAGAAACAGGTGAACTCATCAGCTATTTGACTTTATCTGCTCGTCCTGTGCAGAGGTTTCAGAGTAATAAAGTGGAATGATGCAATTTTACGTGCAAACACGCACGCAGGAATATAAAGTGAAAGCAGGATGGAGTTCTGCTTTTAAGGCTTGACCCCTGCTCCCTGGTGATATTGCATTCAGCAAGACAAGACTACAGCTCATCCTAATTATTTCTAACTGATGGGCCAATCCATCAAACACTCTGAAAGAGGGAAGGGAGGAGGAGGAGGAGGAAGTGGAGGGAAACAAGGAAAGATGGTAAGAACTCATGCTGAGGCTCTAACACTCTTCCTGTGTAGGATCTCTCCTTTCTTTTTCCCTTTTGTTCTTTCATTTTTTATCTTTCCCCTTTCACATCTCCTACTGCTTTTCCTTTTTCACATTCTTGGAGTTGCCTGATGCTCTCCACATGAAAACGTGCCTCCTTTTGGATCTACTGTACTGTATATTTGGCAAGGCGCGGGGCAAGTCGATAACACAAATACATGGGGTTGTCATCGTCATACTTTATAATGCACAAGCAAGCAATCTTCTGTCCAAATGAGTCAATGTGAATTCAGAGAACCTATTTAGTTTTCTTCCTCATATGAGGATTCCATGACAAATGTCCACAGTCCAGACACGACGGGTCATTAAATTCAGATTTATAAGATTGATATCAATACTTATGAAAACACTAACGCCCCCTTACGCCATAAAAAAAAAAAAAAAAAAACGCCACCAGGCACCTATTCTCCCCTCATGAAGAGAGAGACGGATGGACCCAGAGAATGGACAAGAGCAGGAGAAAGAGAAAGGGATAGATAGAGAGAAAAAATGTCCTCGGCCGCAGCAGCAGAGTGCGATTCACCATCACAGCATTAGCTGACATCTCATGATAACAATGGAAAGGGATTAATCAGTATTCTGTGCATAGCTTAGGGCTGCACTAGTCCTTTATCACAGCAGCAACTGCTGCCTTCCTCTAAAGGTAAGGTTAAAATGGAGATTACGCTTTGTTCCTGCTCACCTCCTCTAATGAACCTTATCTCCCCTCACTACCCATCTCTTCATTCCGTCTCGCTCACACAGAATAACACACCTCCTGCCCTCTTTTCCCCTCTCTAGAGGAAAACAAAGAAAAGCTCTATGTTTTCTGTGTCTCTTTTTAAGTGCAATGGGCCAGTCACCCTGTTGTCTCCTTCATTTCCGCTTTGGGTCATTCACATTGAAGCATTTACACTTCTTGACTGCTTAGAGGCTGTCCCACCCAATGTCTAAACAATGTTTTAAAATCCCTAACCATGGACCCATTTGCTCAGAATGCTTTAGAATTACTTACTGCCTTCATCCAAAAAGCTAAAGTAAAATTCACTTCAGCCAACCAGTAAACACTAATGTCTGCACATGAGAAGAAAATCAGTTTATATTTATATTTATATCATATTGTTGTGAGCCCAATGCTGTCAGTCTCACATGCAAAGCAACAAACCAATTCACATATGTGCTAAATTACTGCCATCGTATATTATAGAAAATTACACAGCAAACATCTGAAGGTGAAGAGATAATTGACTGACATTTGAAAGCATGTGTAGTCAATTTAACCTCAAACATTTTGAAGAACCGGGAGTTGGTTGCACCTACTCTTTGTAAGTTCAAACATATTATTATTATTATTATAGCCTATTTAAAATGTTTAAAATAGGCTACATGTTTACTAAGTGGAGATCTAGGCATCAAATTAAATCAGGTTGCACCACAAAACACTAATGCTAACAACTAGTTCTTACATAGAAATCAGTTGTTATAAAATATTAACACCCAGTACCTGCCAGGTGTTACTATTGCGAAGCCAACTGACAAAACTAATGCTAGCTTGCTAATGTTACTTGTTTAGACTGAAGAGTAAAAGAGGCCCTCTGAAACACGGTCCACATATCTGACCTGACATTTGATCAAAATGCTGTTTATGATGTAATCTGGGAAGACTGCAAAAGTAACACAACATAGCCTACCTAAAAAAATGCTAGTAACGTCAGGCTAAATGACTAAATACTGTCCATTTGTTAGCATAATCGGACATTCCCATTCATTCTAAACTACAAATTAACTTTCTAAATTCACTTTCTTATAATGTACACATTATAAGCAAAACATACCTACATAGGATTGGAAATTAAGTATATCACTTTTGAAAGTCATGCTATAGCTTGCCATGCTAAAGTGATTTCCTGTTTACATAGTTGATTGCTTTTTGGTAGCAATCAATTTACACATTACTCAAGTTTTTACTTGCTAAAATATTTATCAAGTTTGATGGTGCAACCCAATTTAGTAAGCCACTGGTTTGGAACTAGCTAGTTTACACGCAAACTTAGTGATGGATTTACAGTGCAACCCAATCCAGTTCTCATACATGCCAATAGCAATACTGTCTACTATATGGCTGTGTCAAGCACATGTTCAAAAGGCCATCCAACAAGTTTCTTCAGGACCATCTTGGTCACACCCAGACAATTTAAAAT
Source organism: Maccullochella peelii (assembly GCA_002120245.1). NCBI lineage: Eukaryota > Metazoa > Chordata > Actinopteri > Centrarchiformes > Percichthyidae > Maccullochella > Maccullochella peelii. The sequence goes on along the minus strand of LKNJ01000368.1, from coordinate 209,121 downwards.
GTGTAATGCATCACCTTCGTCCATCTGTTCCATCTTGTTTTCACTTACAGAGCTGAATCACACGCTGGTGAAACAACAGCAACCTTTACACCTGAGCAGGAGGCAGGAACATGGTGATGGCACATCATGCCATTCAACTTGAAGAGCTTCAGAGTGCTGTTTGATACATGAAGGTGGCATCTTTCAGCACACCGACTCTGTGATCCTCTCAACAGTCAACAGGCTGAAGAGGAGTTGCAATGAATGAGACTTTTTTGGGTTCCCTTTGAGAGGAAAAGTGGCAAAGTCAAGAAGCCGAGGCACCGACATGTAACAGACAAGTACAAACAGATAAAACCACATCACTAATGTGTTGTCTTTCAGTATTCTTACACACATAAATGCCCACTTTCAGAATACATAATACATTTGAATTATGTGTGTACTTACTGTAATTACATGATTAGACTGGTTTTCCAAGCTACTTTGTGTTTGTATCTCTGCAGAGTGATGCAAAATGCATCCCTCACGCAAAATGTGTTACATTGATGAGGCTGGATTCAACCTGGCAAAGTCAAAAGAAACGGTCACAAGAGATGTAAGAGCGGTAATTTGACAAAGTGTCCTCAAATATTAGAGAATGTTGTAATTTTCCAAATTCTCTCATTGGGCTCTACAATACAAAAACACTTTCTCGCCTTTTTGGAGGCTTCTCATTTCTCAAAATAAGAGTGCTGGTGAGGGCCGACTTAACGAATGATGTGGCAGCTTGGGACAATTTTAGACTTTACCTGTCTGCTCTTAAAAAGCAATGGTTTCGCTTGAAATAGTTCCATCCCAATGTATTTATTGTTTCTGCATTCAACAAAGGATTTTTCCTCATCACTCTATAAACCACATTCATGTATCTCAAGCAACAATATCAGGTGTGATGTGAATAAAATGTTGCAGCTAAAAAGAGGAGAAACTGGAAGAACAGGGAAATGTCAGAACATATTTCTATTTACTTTTTGCTTTAAATCACCAGCTGTTGATATTACATTTACTGAACCATATCTGCAACAATACCACTGTTCCAATTGTCATCATTTTTTAAAATGCATCTGTCTTGTATTTATTAGGACTTGTAACCCTAACCCACAAACATGGTGGTCATGTCCTAAAATCCTAAACTACCAAGAGAGCATATTTCAGGTAAAAACATGCTGATAATCATTTGCATTTTTGAGAATGTAGACAGTGTCTGACGAATTGAATCAAAGATATTGACCTTTGTGCAACTCTATTATAAATATTGGAGGGCATCGAATCCTGGCAAGTTTTAGGGCTTAAGCTACTTTTACCTACTATTTTCTAAATTTAAATAAAGCAAGTAAGTAAAAGCAAAAAGTCTTTTGGCGGCACAAAGTTGCCTATTTACACATCTCAGAGACACAGAGCAACATTAACATTCATTTGGAGTCATGTTTCTGGCCACCTGATGAAGTCCAATATTCAGTTTTCTTTTAGCTCTGTTTGGCCTTCACCAACTCCTACCTGCTGTATCCTCTTGTATGTTCACTAGCTAGTTGCCAACTTTGTCTGTCTGCCCTTTGGTGCTGGGCAGGAACCGTACAATGGGTCTATCAGAGCTTTTTTGCTGAAAACAGCTGCCTGCTGTGGCTGGAAATGGTGATGATGAGAGTGGTGAGAAAACAGTAAAGTTGTGAGCTGTAAAACCAAAACAATGAGCTGAAAAATTCTAAAACGCTTCATAGAGCTGAGGGGGACTGCAGAGTTGGTTATAATTCTCTGTAGGTTTGCCACCATGAGTGACTCCTTTCACATTACACATAGTCATTTGATCCATTGTTTTAAAAATATTAGTGCAGCTTTAAGGACTGGACTTACCAATGCATAGGCAGAAGTAAGGATTAACATTTTTAAAGGGGAATTCCACCAATTATACCCATGAAAGTCTGTTTACAGGTCTTGGGGAGTAGCTACTGCACATGTGAAAAAAGTTGCACAAAGTCTTTTGGGGCTCCAGAGGGAGATGTGTGAAGTCAGATAAATTGCGATAAAGTGACGTGATTTGAGTCAGCGTCTGTTGGGTCTGAAATCTGGGGGTATGGAGTTAGAAAGAAGTGAGGTTACCAGATCACCGCAGCCCGCTCCTCATCTCTGCTTTAGGCTAGTGGCTCAAGGTCACATTAGCTGCTACTAGCATAACACCCCCGCATCTTCGACCAAACTGTCGGTGGTGGAGTTGCATTGTGGGTAATGTAGGCACCGGGTTTTGAGAAGGAACAAAGACACTATCTCTGGTTCTGCTGCGTCAATTTTGATCCTTTTTTTTTTTAAATGTCCATTGTTAGTTTAAAGAATGGAGTGCAATGCTAGGCTCAGTGACCACACATTGGCTATCGAGAAAGGAAGACACAAAAAAAATCATGGCAACCAAAAGAATACAGAATATGTGGTCACTGTTCAACAGGTGAGGCTGAGACAGAGCTGCGCTTCCTCCTACAATGTAAAACATCCAAGGAAGTTCAACTCTGTAATTTCAGATTTCAGAGTTTAATGAGCTCTAAAAATTAAAAATAGAAGGAGACAGAGCATACGCACACACACACAAATACATGGATAGGATATACTGTAGATACTGATATTGATATATATCAATCTTAATGTTGTATTAATGTTCATATTGCTGTTATTATGTACTGCCCAAATATTTGGACAAATTATATTTTGATGCTGTCGTTTTCAAGTGACCATTTTTACTGCCAGAGTCTAGTCTGCCATCATAAATGACATATGTGATCTGCCATTTACTATTTCAATTTCTAACCTCTCCTTTTCGTCTGTCTGTCTTCACAGGGTATCAATGTGGTTTCCCTTTTGTGTGGCTGAAATGTAGCATCTCAGGAACCCATTTGCATAAAAAAACGGTAAAAAATTGTTGCTTCTTCTTCTTCAAGGGGCATATCTTTTGTACATGCTCTATTGTTCACACAGAGTCTCTGCAAAAACACTCAAGTCATTTCTCCGCATGAATACCCTTTCTAAACCAACAGGCTTTAGATGAATTCTAAATCACTCCATGTGCTTTTCTCTCCACTTTCTCTCTCAGACCACTCAGATCTAGAGCTGGCATGATAAATCTGTATGCACATCTGCCAAACCATCCCTGTCTCCACCTCTCCACCCCCCAACCCCCTCCCTCCAGCTCTCAGTCCCAGACTCATTTGATTTGGGGTGTAATTGCGGGTGCAGATCTGTGGCAGGGTGTGGAGAGGGGCGATTGCTGTGCTCCACTGAGTGCTGAGGATGAGATAGAAGAGAACAGTGCCCAGGAGACTCCATGCTGCTATAGCTGGTTACCTAGACTCATACCTAGCTCCAAGCACACTACAGTGCCAATGGGAAGCCGAGGTTGGCTTTGCCAGTTTAACTCTCTCCGTCTTTGATTCCCTCTCTATTGTTCTCAGTCTTTTTCACACTTGACTCTCTCCCCTGTGGTAGCTTCTTATTCTCTTTTCGCTCGTCTTTCTCTCATTTTCTCTCTCCTATTTTTGCTTCTCTTCAACTTCTTTCATCCTCCATTTTACAATCAACAGATCTATCTAGATGTACATATGTGTATACAGTCTCTCTCTCACTCTCTCACACTCTCTCTCTCACACTCTCTCTCTCACACTCTCTCTCTCACACTCTCTCTCTCACACTCTCTCTCACACTCTTTCCACAAGCATGAATTTTGAATTACCACGCCAGGTGCCTTCACATTTTCGATTTCACATTCACTTGGCTAGAAAAGTAAACCCAAATATGTGTGAATGCATACCGCAGACGAACTGCAGAATTATTCTTTTTCCAAGTGTTGCAGTGTGGAGCTTTATTGTGCAGCCCATCAGGGAACCAGTTGACCTCGAACGCAGGAAACAGTTCGAAGGTTCATTTGGAAAAGCGGACATGTTTTCGGAGTGATCAGCTGTGCGGCTTCTCCTACAAGCTACACAAGCTGTAAGGTTTGCTATCAACACTAAATGTGTGAGTGATGATATTTTTTCTTTTACTACAGTGGCTGGCCTCAAAATTGTAACAATCTCTATGATGCAAGCTAGTAATCAAGTCCCTCAAACGGCATAATTATACTGCATAACGGCCAACTGTTAAAACCCATCAGCCTCCTGTGGTTCCATGCCAACGTATTAAACAGAGGTAGTAGAGGTAGAGCCTATAATTAAAGTCAAACACAGAGTATAAAATGAAGTGCCTATGGACGGAAGAAAATATTAAGCTAGCTCCCCTGTGAGTTAAGACCCTTGCAATTAAGTCCCAACATGCTATTGTACATAGCAATCAGATACACTGGGTTATAAGGCTTAATTGCATGACATTGTCAGGCAAAGCTTTCCCCAAATTGGCTCCCATAAGAAATGATCTGGTGTGTGCGCGATATATATTCTGAGACAGTCTATTTTCGTAAGGTGAACATACAGACTCAACTCCTTGCTCTCTGTCGTGGCCTTGAGATCCGCACAGGAGAGATTCAGGAGGGAAAAGATTTTGAGTCTGGGAGCAGTTGCTCCGCATGATACTCCAGGCCTTCACAGGAAATTATTTATTCAGGAAGTAAGCGTAGCAGTGGGCCACGGGGGCCTCCCCTGCCATCATTTAGGTGCATGCGCCTGCTTCATTTATCCTCCCCCTTTTATTGATTAATTCATGGCCCTGATTAAATTTTCACAAGTTGCCAATTGTCCTTCACAACGCCTGACTCTCCTGTCGATCTGGAGCCAGTGGGGACGACTGCCCTCCTGGTAATGGGAGAAAAAGACACCGCTGCTCTGGAACGTTTACTCCCTCATCACAGACGGAGCTGCTCTAAGAGATCCCTTCTCTCTCTCTGAATATTTTACAAATTGCAGCCCATTATAATCTTTCTTTTTTTAGTTACCCAGTGAGAGATTACTTAAATATTGATGATATGGTAATTCATCAATAATTGCGGGCTGCTGGGATAACAACCCACATATGGGCAAAGGAGAGTATCAATTAAGCAGTCAATCATTTCTCACTCAGTGTGTGCAGTGATTCTGCACTAGTGATTAGTGTTTCGCAGTAAGTTGGGCATTAACAAAGTGCTATATGGTAAAATGTTCGATATGCAATCTCTATAGCACTGAGATTTAGCTCATTAGTCATAAACACCTTGAAGAAGCTCTGGCAGGAAAAATAATTTAAAGGTAGATGCAAATGGCAAGATTTCTTAAACTAATTATCCAGCTAGCAGCCACATGTCTTACTTGAAGATACGGTGCAGGAAACTCTGGGAGAAGCTGTGATTTAAGATGTAAATTGGAGTTGGATGGTAGTGTGAGTCACCTTAATACATTTGATGACCATGTTCAAGACAAAATATTACAACAATATTACAGGTTGTGTTACTACCAAGCCAGAGAGAAAAAGATAAGCATTGTAAGTTAACAAAGTTTCCCCAAAATAACAGCTGAATTATCTTACATGCTTTGGCTCTGTCTCCTGAACTCTGCTATTTTCCCTTTCATGTTCCACTTTTCTCAAAGCTATGACATATAAAGCAAGAAAACCCTTCTGACTATGAGAAATCACTTTCATTTCTTTGCAATAATAGAGTCAAAACCTACAATTATTCCCACACTTCTCTACCTGATTGCCTGATACGCAGCAGTGCACACAGACACACAGAAAAAAAAGCAGCTACGCTAACTTTGCTATTTGAATTTGTATCTCCACAGTGATGGATCAAGCTCATTCCCATAACAAGATGATACAACTCTGTGCTGCATTATGCCCACACATATTTGGATGTGAGTAAAGAGAGTGCTCATTTCTGTGTCTGCGTCTGTGTGTGTGCGTGTGGATGTGTGTTGACGCTAATGTGTGTATAAGGTCAGCTGTGGATCAGCCAGCATCACCAGCCTGTTTGGAGACTTATTTCATATATACCAAACTAAAGCAGTGCTGATTAAAGGGTGCACTGTGATCTATTTCTGTTCATCCTGTGCTGGAAAACATTTCAACATAAACTTTACAACAAGGAAATGATGCGATGCACAGCTCTAATCACAATACATTTAAATTAATAATGCGGTAATACTGGATCAAAGACTGAAGCTTACATCCCTAGCAGTGTGAGTAATGACTTTACAATGATTCGTGATTACAATATGTAATGATGATCTAAATTAGCAGGAGGCCATGCATGCCACAGTAATTATCAATATTTGGCATTATACTAGTAATGTATTCCATAAATTTAATTGAAATACACAATTAAAGATAAAATATAAATAATAAAATGAATAATCATAAGGAATTTAAACACTGTTGACAAAAACAATCTCATCAAAAGGTCCACTCAGTCGTTGTTCTGGAGCTTTTGATGGTATAACATGATCTTCCTCAGCAGATGGAGTTGCCCAGTTGTCATGGAAATGTAGATGTTCAAATTTCCATTTTTTTACCTGAGCACTTTAAAGACTTCACACCCATGTCAGCTTAAAAGTTTAGACTGAAAGTTCTATTTTGACCTTGGAAACAGCAGTTGACAAGAATAATCAAAGGCTACAGAACAGCTCAGAACAGCTACTGGACCGTGCGGTGAGATAGATTTTGTCGCCTGCTGTCTTCCAAAGTCAAGAAAGAGTTTTCAATATCAACTTTAACACTGCAAGAATCTTTTTAAAGCTGCATTCATTTTTATTTTTTGGCCACTTCAGGGCAATGTAATAAGGTGTAAAAAGTGACATACTGTCACCTTCTGAAGTTTATATGGCAAACATGCTAGCAAACAGTTACCTGTTTACACATCCAGCAAATTAGCATTCATTCTGACTCATGTGTCTGGCCCCCCAACAAACTGAAGTCCAATATTCACTCTCTTTTGGTTGCCACCCACCCTTAGCTGCTAAACTTGCTAAGTTTGTCAGTTTGCTGTTTGGTGCTGGGCAGGTAGCGTGCAGTATGAGGAGAACTGTAGAGTTGGGTGATATTTCTCTGTGGGTTTGTCACTATGAGTAACCCCTTTTACAATATCATAGTCTTTTGAAAAATTGTTAATAGAAAAAATAATTCTTAGTGCAGCTTTAACATTGTTGTCTCATACATTATATGTGAATCCCAGAGAGCTTGATGAATCAGTGGGATTTTCATAAAGAAATAAACAATCTGTGCAAATTGTAAACTCACTGTATTTATAGCAGAGGAATTATGTCACATAATCTCCAGGCCAAGTATGTTCTTCTGTAAGTATATACCCTTCTCCTGTTCAGAGAAGGCACAGCATGGAAGCTGTCGGACGGGTATTTAATAACTGAAGTGTTATCCAAACCGCAACCTTAAAATTAGTCACCACATACAGTTGCCATGGAGAGTATCAGACAGGGCTTTGTCTGTGTGTCAGGGAGAAGCATAAATCCCACAGCCCCACGATAAAAGCCGTTAGATTAGAAACACGGGAATGTGCTGAATGCATCTTTTCTATCTCTATCTCTCCTTTGTTCTCTGCTCACTTTGTTGTTATGCCCTTTCTCACTCTTCTCATTCCAATTTCTTTCTCCTTACCACCTATCTAAAGGGAAAAATGGACTCTTCTCACTGCCATTCTGATATCAGACTGCAACTCTGGTTTTTCTGTGTCACAGTGTCCTCCTGTATGAGCATTATTTCCACACAGTCTTTTCCTCGCTCCTCTGTCTCTCATTTCCTCTATTCCATTGGCACTTTTTACTTCTCATTTTTACGCCCTTTTTTCCTCTTCACTTTCTTTCCTTCTTTCTCCTTTCCCCCTCAGTCCCTCTCAGACTAAAGGTTGCATGGCATTGCCCCTAGTGAAGGCACCGTCCCACTGTAAACGAATGAGTCTGTCACACCGCAAACAATCTGCATTCATCATGTCTTATCTGCCCGGGCCTCCATGGCAGCAGTCATGATACCCGGGCAGAGGGAATGTGTTTGAGCCCATGGCGCACAGGGTCAAGGTCTGTGGCTCAGGGAAATAGTGTGCAGGCTCAAGGCTTATTTGGCGAGCTGGTGTTGGATTTAAGCATCAGGCTGTGGAGGAGGGGGACAGGCAGCTTGACTTATCCTTGATCGAGGATAACGTTCTCTCTTTTTTTTTTTTTTTTGTGTATTTGTCCAGGGATGGTTTGCTGACCATGCATGCTGTTTTCCAAAAATGCACGGCTTCGGATTCATACAGCTGCAGCAGACACATTAACATCTGGGAGGATAATAGGATAACCAGAGTCTTAAACCTAAACATAAACAGGTTTAAGTGCCTTGCTTGAGGACTTATCATAATTAATTGTTGAGATGAGCGAGGAGAGAGCGCTGCTTAATCACTTTCCCCACCCTGAATTTCTCTTCCAGTTGCAGGATTCACACTGGAGCATTTTCATCCACATCTTTTTTAAAATCATGCTGCATTGATGTTACAGATAAAAAAGAATGAATGCACAGAAAAGTTCTTATGAAACACTTGGACTCACTCTGAGAAACAGTATGTGTGAAATCAGTGTTTACAGCTACCAATTCAAAGGTGAATTATTGGACTTGGCAGCTATCAAAGTCATTACCACAGACATGCAATATGCAAGCTATTTCTGTAAACAAAAGCAGCACCATAGAGTTTGTATTGATGGATTCTATGATGACTATACATTTAGCCTGTTGAAAATGCTCGTCAGTATCAGTGGGATAGCTGATGGAGTTTATTGTATCCAATAAAGTGTTGGGACCTGATGTGAATTTGGATTTCATAGCTAATGTTATGCCTTAATCGTGTGCACTGGCCCAGAGGCTAACAACAGAAAAAACAAAAATACGTGAAAAACCCGGACAACAAAGTCATTTTTCTTATCTTTTAATTCATAATTCATCAAGATGCAGTTTCTGGAGCTGTTCTAGCATTAAACTCTTGACTAAATTTTAGCATCTAACTGGCCTTGAAAACGCTAATGACGACAGGGAAAGTGTTTATGAACGCAGTGTTTGGAAGCGAGATTGAATGATAGTGCTGGTTTGAAGGTCAGAGCTGCGGCACTGACCGAGCAACAGAGTCACTGACTCCACCTGCTGCCTGGCAGACCTCTGGGCTACCTATCACTCACCCACCCGGCGGACTGCTGCACCCTGGGTGAGTGGACTACACCTCCCAGCTAGCCACTCTATCACTGCAGACAGCGCTCGCGCGAACGCGGGCAGAGGGCATGTTTGAGGTCATAGTCAAGTGCACGGCCCAACTGTTCCATCTGGGGACGGGTATTAGGGAAGCAGAGAGGTCAAGGGTCACGTGGATGTTTTGATTGACTGACTGGATGCGAGATGGGACTCTGCAGTGATCATGGAGGTACATGGGGGAGATGGCACATGACACACGGAGTGTTTTCTGAAGATAACTGCTGGCGTAATAATTAGAAATACTGTGATGATGTCTGCAGCTGACCATGAAAAACACACACGCACCAACACATATGTTTATGTTTACGTAATCACCAATATCTTCATTTGTGGCTGCATGCTGGCTAATTAAAATCTAATTTCTATGTTCCTTCTTCAAGTCACCCATCACTCAAACAAAAAGGCAGATGTGTGTTGGGGAAAAAAAACAACCCTCTCCACTACAGTACATTCAGCAAATCAATTTTTCATTTTCCACTTTTTTGCTTCTGAGTGAATTATATATAATATCCTTGAAGTACCAAGCAGGAGTTAATATGAGAGCACCGGTTGTGCTGTGATTATTTCTTTTATTGTGTGTGTATGTTTCTTTTTCATAATTCAAAACGCTGAAGGGAAGTGTGTCGCTGCAGGGGGCTCATGCAACACCACGCCAGGAGACTGCGGTTTCCCTGCCTGCGAGGATATGCACAAGTTAATGAGCACCTTGAACAATGTTCTTCTAAACAAATTGAGTTAACCTGCATTTTAATTCAATTTAGCCTTTGATTGAGTTGTTAATGCTGGGTTTCTATCCAGCTGCATGTGCATATCTGTGAGAGAGGTAGAGCTCGAAAATACCTCCTTTTGTATTCTGGCTCCCTGCTGCGATGTGAATGGATTCACTGATGAGTGCAACATAAATGACAATTAATACAGACAATAGTAATGAACACTAGAGTTTCTCCCTGCACTTACAGTGGCATTTGAGTGTTTTGTATCTGCTCATTGCATTAGCATCTATAATTAGGAAAAGCACTATGACAGACAATATCTAAAAGCAGTGGCCTTACCGTCCTAAAGTTCATGTGGACCGACTGTGGCTGTCGACAGTGAAATATACTATTCTTGACTGATGGCCACTGCTCCACTAATGCATATTTAATTGTGTGAGCCATTACGATGCTGGAATATTTCAATTAAGTACATGCATTATACTTTCTTTGGAGGAACAGCTCTGTGTTTAATTTGATTCCGTATAATTACTGTAAAATGAATTTTAATTGTTATATCCAATCCTAAAATAAATTGGCATATATTTTCTGCTCCCTGCAGAGAGGCGACTTTTCATTTGGATTTGAAACATTGCAATCGGACTATGTTTGGCTAAAGTAAGAAAATGGAGTCCATCTAGATAACTTTGTTTAAGCAAAAGCATGAAGACAGTAAGCGCTCTATTAACCCACTTTGCAGCAGAATCTAGCCCAGTGGAAATCTCATCACTGAGTGAGGGGTCAGTCGCACTCTAAACTGAGTGGATTTGAATGTAAAAGTGGGGCTCATAACCTGTAACCAGTTCCATACAAATCCTAATTGGCCATGTTGTTTCTCCATCCAGACCGTGTCAAGAACATTATGGTGTCACAGGAGCCTGAGCATCTGCCATATTTATTACAGTTGGCTGCCTGTTTCTGTTTTAAAATGACACTGGCACCTGGGTCTGTGCTGTTCACTATGAAATTGTCCCCATTAGAAGATGAAATATATGCATCCCTGTGTGTCTCTCTCTCTCCCTCTGTCTCCCTTTCTCCATCTATGGCTTCTGTTGTCCGAGTGGATCCAGCAGGTTCCGCTGGGTAGAGATGAGCTTCCCCTATTCGAAAATCAGGAGACACAGCCGCCTCATAATTAGATTTGCTTTCTGTGTGGCGCCAGTCCCTTCAATCTAATCTATTTATGCATTCCCTCTTTCAGGCCTCATTGAGATTCTATCGCCTTGTATTTGTACCCTGCCTGTCAAAACGGCCTTCTTTTCTTCACAATTTTGGGCTCATTTCACTGGCAGAGATGGGCGATGATTGCCCGCCGGTCTCATCGCAAATGCAATGTGCTGGAACTTAAGAGGCTTCTCTTCTCTCTTTAAAAGGCTGGAGTGTGTGTGTATGTTTGTTTAGCAGGATGAGACATATGCTTGCCTGTGGGATGTGTTAGTGTTTTTGTGTACGTGCGCTCATGTCCTTCGGTCTCTATAGTATTGATGTGGGCATCAATAAATAGTCTGTACGTGAGTGCGTGTGGCAGAGGTGTGGGGTTGTGGTGGCGGCAGGGAGGAGAAGGTGGAGTTTTAAAGTAAGATTAACTTTATTGATCCCTGTGAGGGAGTGTTGGTTATTATAGTAGCAGTACAAAACAATAGGCTATGGATGAAAATGCAATAAACTGAACATGAAGATGTGTGCTATCGTACCAAAATAGATCTCTTCTTGGCTTAAATGAATTCTCAAATCACAGATTCTTTCAGTTCTCAGAATGGTAACTTAATGTGCGTAGTTTTCCACACCAACATGTCACCATTTTTTACCCTGATTGCCAAAGACGAGCACAGTTTTCTTTTCACACTCTCATATTATCTGTGAAACTGTCTAACTTTATCAGTCAGTGTGGCCACAAGTGACAAATAAAAGATGAAGCTAAACATTGTGTAACAGTAGCACAAGCAGAAAAGAGGCAACAATACAACAATGTCTATCCAAAGTTTGCTAACGTTAGCCAACATTAGACACCATTAGCTACTGGTCACGCCAGACCAAGCAAGACTGTAGCAGGAAAATCCCCCAAGTGTGGTGAATTGAGCAAGGGTGCGTTTATTTGCTTACAAATTCAACTTTTCATTTGTAAGAGAAAGAAGGTGCTCTTTATTCTTTCAAAAGTTACATAGTCATGTTTTAAGCAGATGTTTTAGGAGACACTGTCAACTTTGTAAAGATAGATAGAAAGTGATTAACCAAATTACAAGCACAAGAGTGCATTGTTATCTAGAAGCATTATCAGATTTACAGATGGAAGCAGCAGAGTTGGTGAGTGAAGACACATAAACTTGCATGTGTGTGTGCGTGGAACAGCCAGTACATGTCTTTTATGTGGCTGTGTGCTTGAGTAGCTATGTACATGTTATTTATTCACATGAAAAGGAGACAGCCTGAAAGTAAATAGGATCCAGGTGACTTGAGGCGTTTTCAGGCTGTCTCAAGTGTTTCACTTCGTGTCTGTCAGCAATGAAACTTGTCGCAATTTGTTGCCAATCCTATCAGCGTGAATGGCAATGTCCCCAGAAGGGCATGGCAAAGCTTCAGTACATCCGAACAATAAATTACCCCGATAACAACAACGAATGCTGTTCCTGACAAGCCGCTTGCTATTTTATCATTGTCCAGCTGACACCATCTTCGGTGCCAAGCTGACATCGGTCCACATTCAAACCAAATCAGGCTTTGTGGTGAAGCCATCTGCATTGAAGGACATGAAAAAAGAAAGAAACTGTGATTGAAGGTTATGGAACAGCTGGAGTGAGCCACACAACATCTTGCACGTGTTCAGGTTGCATAAAAGGTCATTTTAAAAAAAGCCTTGAACAGTGTTTTAAATCTATTAAAACTATGTTTTGACTCTGCAGATATCAAATGCAATTATAGGTATATGCATCAAAACCTCCACTTTTGCTACATAAGACCATCTTTAAAAACCAATGTAATCAATATTGAATTGACTAATTTGTGAAAAAAATACACAAGAGGCCGCATTCTGTACTAAAAGGCCAATCTACAATAAAAACACTGTGTAAGATTTCAAAATGTCCAACCTTGGTGTCACTCAGTGGTAGTATCAGAAAAGACAGACAACAGTGCAGATGTTTCAAGTCATTTTTAGGATTAGCTCAAATGCTTACTAGCTAGTATTATTCTACCTTCAAGCAACCTCAGACAACAGATGCAGCCAGTCACTGGAGAACAGCACTAGACTGCGGCTAAAGTGCAAAAATCCCTTTTCTAAATGTGAAAAAAGGTCTGAAATTGAAGTCAGGTGTTGTTATAAATGTTCACTCAACCTTCCCTGTTGAATTCTAGTGGTGAAAAAAAGCTGAGCATCATGTAGCAGCTATGCTAATTGACTGCGTTGAGTAAAAGCTAGTCAGTATGTCAGCCTGTTTCTCTGATGCTTGTTTCCTGTGTGCATTCAGATCTCTTGGGCATGTAATGCTGCATCTACGCTTCCAGAAACCAGCAACCAGCAGCACTGTTCGGCTGGTGACAGCATTACAGTGAATGATGGTCTGTCTGACAGCGGCTTCTGTCACCACTTTCAGGAGGAGTCAACGAACTGAACAGTCTCTCAGCGACTGAGGAGCTCTGCTTGTTGCCAGAGGGATAAACAATGTCACTGGTTGCTTTTAATTTTGCTCTGTCTAGTTGAGCATTTGTCAGCTGAACCACTTGATTGTGGTCTCTAAAGTATTTCAGTCCTCTATTTGACTAGTATTCACTTCTTGTTATCTAACTGTGAGGGCTTTTGTGGGTATTCCCTCGCTTTCACCACTCATGGAAATAAGGTTGTGTTTAATTCTCACATATAAATATATGATCTCATCTGACAGTTTAATTGCATTTGTATAGACATGTCTGTGTGTGTGTAGCTTGTGAGTTTGCATGTCTTACCGCTACGACAAACTCAAAGTTCATGGGAGCACCTTGAACTTACACCTCACAATACTTTGCAAATAAGATTAGAGCAATTTAATTAGGCAGAAAGCCGCAGTAATAAAGCCATTAAATTAGTCACTGGTGCAGGGCAGCAGTGGCAAGGAATCCCACTAATTAACCTGTGTCTCTTAGACTGTTACAGCCCAGCTTGTCATAATGACGAAGGCTTGATGCTGCAATGACCCAAATGTCCTGACCTTGTCCAAAGCACTTAAATTCTCATCTACTTGCAAAATTGGCAAAGTTCATTAGTGTAAACATACAAAGTGTGCAACATCCTCTTGTTTTTTTCAACTCACTGGACGTTTGATGGGTGTAAAATGTAATCGGTTAAAGCAGGATGACTTCCCGTGAATGATCACAGGCTTAGCTTAGCTCAGTTGGTTTTGCCTTCATCCTAATCCTGAACTCATCAACATCATCATTTCATTTGAAGTTTAAAATTATATCTGAAATTATATCACAAATAATCACTGACTTGAACGGATGTTTATTCCATCTATTTCTCCTCTTTTTCTGTGGCATGCACAACCTTCGCCATCACCTTTATGGAAAAAAACTTTGCTCTATGATGTAGAATAGAAGAACAACATCTTCTTTTGTTTAGCGAAGTTGCCTGTGGATCAAGCAGCTGTCATTCTTCTGAATCAGTTTGTAGTACTGCCCAAAGCAGCTCAAGCAGAGTCATAAAGATGAGAGTATAAAAATAAATCTCCAAATGAAAGCTGAGCTCGATTTCAGAAATAACATCTCATGGCTCATCACCTTGTGAACCCTCATGTACATCCTATCAAGCAGAAGAAAAAAACACTTGAAAGTCATTAGATATTTCTTTCATTCTCACCCGGCTTTGGCAAAACATAAAATGGTATTCATTACTTCACCTGTCCACATTTTCCTAACACTGCAGCTAGAGGGCAAGCTAGCACAGAAAACCATCTTGTCTCAGAGGGGTGAGGGTTATACTTGGCTACTCTCAGTGGTGCTGTATGCCTGTATGTTAACATATCATCTTCATAGATATAAGGGTTATAATGCACTGTACATCACCCTTTTGTACCGCAATGCAAGAAGAGCAAAGGATGATATTTTTCTCCATTTTTAAATGAGAGGTGCACCCTTCAGATTATTTGACAACTCATCCCGACGTCTTGTCTCTGAGGCTTAGATTCACAGACATGCACTTACACGTGAATCCCCAGTGAGAATCAGCAAGACATAAAACATCTTAAAGATTAAACATGAAGGTCTGAGCACCATTTGATGTTTCTGCCTATGACACAGTATCCGTTTTGGGTGGGTCGTGCTTCTGGCACGCGGTGGCTGACTGCAGCACCCATGGGACTTTGCCTAGCCCCTGGCATTGTCATTCTTCATTGATCAGAGGGGAGAGGCTAACAAGGTCTCCGGGCTACATGCTGCTTTCTGCCTGCTGCTAGAAACCTGCTCCTACTGCTCAATTTGGGCTGGGCTTTAGTGCTTTCTCACTCGAGACAACAGACCCTCTCTTATGCAGGACCTACATACATACAAGGAAATTATTGTTTCTAAAAATTTGGGTCTCATTTTCCTAGTTATAGTCATCTTTTCTATCAGTTATGATAACGTATTCACAACCTTAATTGCTGAGATGTGGAAAGGCAGCAACATCGCTGAAAAGAAGTATGATAGGGCAAAAAACAAGAACTGCCAGACAGGTTCAGGTTAGCCACAGTTATCTGGAAGCCAAACAAAAACAATCTTACCAAAACTGTAAGCACAATACTGTGTCATCACAGTATTGTGCTTAGTGTAGTTTTGTGAACACAGTTTTCCTGCACAATGAGGGATTACAACCAATATTTTGGGTGCACTCACTTTCTCTTTTACCTCCAAATTAAGTGCATGAGATGGTTGACTTGTGTAAAACCGGATCATCTGATCATAAGCCAATGTTGTGTTTACA
This sequence comes from Maccullochella peelii, assembly GCA_002120245.1. NCBI lineage: Eukaryota > Metazoa > Chordata > Actinopteri > Centrarchiformes > Percichthyidae > Maccullochella > Maccullochella peelii. Next base: position 193,251 of record LKNJ01000368.1, on the reverse strand, counting down.
GCTTTTTGTGCTGTCCCCAAGTGGTCAAAAAAACAAAAAACAAAAACAAAAAGAAGATCTAAAATATATTTATGTAATCCTACAAGTTTAGAGAGAGATTGTTGAGAGTGAAGACAACAAGCAAGGCTCAGTTGTCTTCTCCTTTTCAGTAACACACATTTAGCAACGCCTTTTCCATTGCAAACCCGCACCCCTCTCCTTCACAGTGAACGAAACAATGTAAATACTGCACAAATAGTCCCATATTCAATAAACAGACACTGCTCGTATCACAAAAGTGAATGAAAGAATGTAAATAATGGAAACGCGATTGCACGGCGGTGGGCTCTTATTCAGTAATGAGACATGGTGAAAAATGAGTTACCTAGATGTAACTCCAGTTCTGTAAGCATGTGTGTAGCCCACAGTTGCTCTGCATCACAAAGTTAATGAAAGAATGTAAACACAGTTACTGTGAGGAATGTAATTATAGCATGATGTGACCTGATTATGTATGATCTTGCACGACGCTGAACTGAAAACCAAAATGTATGCTGTAGGTATCTAAGGGGGTGGTCGCTGTTAAACCCCTTGCATCAAATATAATCCCATCTTAAATCCTCCTTTCAGTGTCTTTCTCGGTCTTGGTTTTAACAGCAGTAAAGTGATCCCTACTAAAGTAATATGACCATTAGCAGGGGTACATTGCCACCATGGATTTAAGCAAAGTTATGTTCAGAGCATAACTCATTAAATTGCCTCCACACCATCAAATCCAGTGCGTTGATCCTGGCCCTCTTACCTGCAACCTGCATAGCAATCATCCCTCCCTCTGACCTACTCCGCCGACCTGCCGCTTGCCCTCTCTGTGCCTGCTTCCTCATTAGTGGCTGGCTCTCAATGAGGAAAATCCATTAGTAATCCTACTATCTCACACAGCATGAATCTGGATTTTTCCACTTTTGTTGCATTCACTCAATCTTTCTCTGCTTTCACTCTAATTTGCATGCACGCAAACATAAGCACAAGGCACGCTTTTCACGCTGACATGTTTTACTATCCTCACTCCTGGCATTCTGTTTGTCTCTCTCCGCAGCGTCAGGCGCTTCATTCCCTTTCCTCCTCCACATGTCTGTGAAATACCCAGAGAGCACACATAGACGCTCCCTCCCACGCACTCCTCCTCTGGCATACAGTAGGCCTAACATCTGAGCTGGTTGAAATCTTGGTCAGAAGATGTCTCTGCCGCTTGGATCTAAATTAGCCAGTCCTGAACCCTGAGCTTCAGAGCATGGCCTATGGTAACAAGCGGGAAGAAGTGAAGCCCCAACAACACGCAGTGCCAATCACTTATAAAGTTTGCGGGGGGACTTTGCTGCTCACAGGATGAGAAGGAGGATTGTATAATCAGGCGAGTCGTGAATATTCAAATGTACATACGTCTCACGCGAATATTTATGTCATCCATCTACGAAATGAGTGGAGTGATTGCTATATCAGAGTACACAGATGGCTGAGAGGCATGACTTGGGGAAGCCTTATAATAAATTAGATCATTTTTTGTACGAGGAAAACAGACCGACTCTTTAAAAAATGCACTAAAAATACAGAGAATATGAGAAGTTGCAGCCTGAATTCACCATATACATTCAGGATTGGGATAGGAAAGAAATGCTGCCAACTCAGATGAATGGAACCAGATGGGGTAATCATACAATTAATCTATTTGTTACCTGTATCACCCTGAAGCAACATGATACAAACCAGACTAAATTACACCAATCAGGCTGCTGTGATAGAGCTAGGTATTCCTCATCTTCGTCCCCTAATTAGTTATTTTTGTGCTGCAATTTTTCCTAATTGAACACGTCAGGAAAATGCATTTAGCACAAACAAAGCGTAGCTAATTGTGGTGTGGAACAATGGCAGGGGTGAGAAATGAATTAGTTCGAATGACATGTATAGTGTGTATGGGTGAGTATGTGTGTACATACTGTGTATGTGTGTGGGCAGTACTGTGTGTGAGTCTTACCAGCTCTGCGTTTAAAGTAACATTGATGTAACATTGCCCATTAATTACATTTGTGTATGCTTTACATTATCTGCTGACCATTCTCTAAAGCAATCTAAAAGCAATAGACTTTTAGATTGATTTTCCTACCGCCCAGAGAGGGAGCCACTGGTTTTCAGTACACTATGAAGCTGAATTGTTCACTGAGACTCAGTGAACATTTAGTCACCTTTATTTTTTATAAAAAATAAAGTTATCATTGTGTAGTAATGTAGCTGTGAACAGGGAGTGCTCCTGTTGTTGCTTTCAAGGACGGCTTAACAACTTCAAAAAAGGACCAGTAAGGACCAGTTTACAAAAACTATTCATATGAGCATTTTGTGATCTTCTACTTTATAGTTAATGGTGAGTTCTATAGCTATGGTTGAGTCAGACAACGCGATCTACTCGGTTAAGGTTAGGGAAGGATTGTCGTCATGGTTTAAAGAAACCAACGTTGACCGTTTGTACAGGAGATGGGATGCTAACCTAGCCTGCTTCCAGAGCTATGAATCTCTGCTCACATTTCAGATTTGTTTAGTTATTCAAATAGGTCTCTTGTTGTTCCCATTGATGGCTATTTCCACTGGTTAGAGAAAGAATTGAATAATCAGACTTTAGTAGGCAGGATTAAGACTGTAGCTATCTAGCTAGGTATTTAGATACTTTCATAAAAAATTGCGACAGAAAAATTGATTAGATTAGATCTAAAGATTAGATTAACGCAGCTGTACAAATTGTTGTAAATCGACTTACAGAAATAAAACTCAACTTAAATTGATACTTTTCTTTGATCCATTAAAAAAAAAAAAAAAAAAAAAGAGTTAACTAGTTAGTCCCAGCAAGTGCTACTGCAGTTTTCATGTCGACTGAAAACGACATTGGCAGGGTGGATATGTCACTCGCAACATACTAGCTAGGGCAAACAAAACAAAATACCCCCCCTCCAAACAAGAAAGCGGCTAACATGTCAGGATAGAGTGAAACAAATTAGCAATTCGGTCTGATTATCAGGCTAATGATAACTGTGGTCTCCAGTGTAAAATTCAGACAGGTTTTGCAGCACTACAACATTATACTATTTCTACATGTATATGTACCTGTAAAAATATGTCATTTTAGGTGTCATTGCTCTGATGACTGAATTCGGCTCTGAACAGCAACCGTTTTAATGTCGAAATCAAATTCACCTTATACTTTCTACAGTGTCTATGTTCGCTTCAGTGTGTGTGATTTTCCAACAGCAGCTTGAAAGCTTCTCAGCTTCAAACTCTCAATTCTTGGATAACGGAATATCCCTGAAAGCACCACCAAGAAGAATGTCCCTGCGAACAACACATAATTATGTGACACCAGTGAAGCTAAAACTCCAAGTGACTATAATTTAATGACTGTATATTTCAAGCTAATTTCAAACCTCTGTAGGTTGATTTTCATGGTACATTGAAATAAATGGAGACACATAGCTGCCCAAAACCTACTGGTTCTTTTAGTCACTGGACCTAGAAGAACAAAATGTTGATATTGTAGTGGAAAATGAGTCAGAAGATATTGAGCCAGTATCAGAACCATATCTGAACAGAGTGTATTTTCCTAATATTAACAAAAGGCCAGATAAGGCTGCATGGAGGTTCATTCCAGCTGTCACTTCAGCTGTGCTAGCATATCGACTATGCCTCGACCTAACCTCGTCATTCCCCCCCAATGCCCACCACTGTTGGCCCCTCTACCATTTTACACTCTCAGGGGTTAAACGCACGTAACCTTTATTCAATCTAGCCCTTGATGGTGCAGATAATGACTTTAGGGAGCTAGTTAGGCCGAGGGACATGAGGAGGCTCTGAACGCATGACAGCCAGCAGACGGGATAAAGAGACCGTTGGCCTTGCCAGGATGACAGTCTGAAGGCGTTCATATTCAGCAGGCAGCCTCTTACGATATAATGTATACCCAGCTCCAATTCAAAGCGCACGTGGGCAGACTGTGTGTTTGCACACGTGTAGACTTACAGTGAATGTGCCTCTGTGAAGCAGCATGTGTTAAAAATACATGTGGAAGCTGGGTGGGAAGAGATTTTTGCTGAACTCTAGTTGTGTCATGTGTAATATTCACAAGTGCAACCAGAAATTAAACAAAAAAGCAGAAATATTCAGTCATATTGTAAAGTACAGCAGTGCTGCAGCTGTCCCTGAATCTGCAAACAGTACTTGTGTACAGTAGATTTAGTGCATGAATAGTAATGGAGGTCATCTCCTATAAAGTCACAACCAGGCACAATTGTTCTGCCACACACACACACACACACACACACACGTCAACTCTAAAACGTCAGAGCAAATTTAGTCGTTCTCGCTCTTTGTCTCCCTTTATTTCATGCCCTCTTTCTTGCTTTTAGCGGGATGCTCATTCTCCAGAGACGACACAATTTCCTTCTTGTCGCACTTGAGTCCCCCAGTCATCTCTCACTATAAATTATAGCTAGGTAATGTCAGACCTCACCCTCATTACCAGTTGTAATCATGGAGGGAGAGAGGTGGCTAAAGGTATGCATATGGGGAGAAAGTGGCTGTCAAGTAGGGTGCAACACATGCAAATTGAGGCCTCATTTTTATTTGAAGCTGTTTGATACTGCACTCTTTTCTTTACTCTAAACCTGAAATTAACTGGAAAACCACTTAAATGGGACTCGAATACAAATCTTGTTTTCGTATATCCTCTCATGCTGTTTTTAATGTAACAGAACCGCTCACCATCTGAGATTTTATTGCCACTTTTACATCCACCTTTGTCTTTTTACTCTAAGATGTGAAGTATAAGGCTGGTGGTATTCTATATTTTTCTTATTGTCAACAGATCCCATGAAAAGCCCAAAACTAACAAATTGATCCTAACAAGTGTTGTCTGTGTACCCAAAGCTTGATATAGCTTATTCCTCTTTGCCATAGAGCTCTATTGTTGTCCAAACAATTAAAACACATAAATGAGTCACACTGTTGCACTGAGTGACATGTTCCTTCATTATGATGAATTTATTTTGACTGAATCCCACTGTTCAGCTGCCGTAAATACTCACTAGAGCACCAAATGTGTGTTAATTCGCAGCTGAAAATATTCCTTCTGTTTATTGAATGTTTATTGAAAACTACAGTGCCCAGCTGTTTTAGTGAAGATTTACATCTTCAGTAGGAACCAGTTGTCTTGGGGCTGAGTGCCACTGACAGCGTAAGTAAGTCTATGGACTGACAAATTAATAGATGGTTGGTTTTGGCCTTTGTATGGGATTTGTTGACAATAAGAAAAAGCATAGAATAACCTTAGAAGCAGCAGGTCATGAGATGAGATGAGGCAGCATCATCATTGTCACTTTAGATTGATGTGGGATCTACTTGTGTACTTTTAATCCAAGACACAAGATGTGGTCATGCATGGTTGACATAGATACAGCACGTTCCCCATGGTCCTGGAGAGCACAGTGGCTTGTTCCCAGGGAGAAGCCCAGTTTGCCATGCAGATGGCCACAGCTGTGGCACACTGGCATACGCTCTGTTCTGTTCTGGGTGACCCTCCCCTGTGTCGGCCTGGGTAAACGCTGCAGCTGTGGTGAACCTCTGCCACACACTCTCACTCAGTCCCTCTCACTCTCTGATGCTCTTTCGCTTACATACACACAAGCAAACATGCTGTTAGCCTCTAGGGATATACATCTTCATCTGTGAATTCAGAGAAAAACAAACTGTCAGAAAGCAACATATGGCCCGCTTCTAACGGAAGACATATCTTGGGCTCTAACTGATACAGTAACACAAAGGGCCCATTGGCTTGAATGTTTTGCACCTTGTATTTGAGCCATGGGTGGAATCATTTGCCCAGTATAAGTGAGACTTTTTTTGCATTGTTGTTTCTTCCATGGATGATATGGCTCTTGCCTTTGCCAGCTTTGAATTCCAAGGACAATTGGAAGATGAATTCGGCAGCGTAGAGAATCACAAAAAAACTCCTTTATTTATGCATGTAGGTCGGTGAAGAACAAATTTTTTTTTACAAGCATAACCTTGGAGGAGTGGATTTTCCTCTTGAGTGGGAAGGGGAGGACAAAAAAAAAAAAAAATGATGTTCAGGCAAACAAAAACACTCTACACTGAGGGACAATATTAGATGGTGATGAACAACAACATAAATATCAAAATAAGTGAAGACTGACAGCGAAACATGACAGCAAAATAAAATGAAAGCAGGAGGAATAATGAAAAGGGATTAGACAATAAATAATAGTAAGCATGAAGAGAGGCAACAGACACACACACACACACACACCACAACAACAGAACAGCAGGACACTAAAATCATGAGAAACCAGAAATAGGTAAGCTGGGAAAAACATTGCCACAGGCATGAGACCAATATTAAGATTTTGTGTTGCATTTTACTCAATAAAATGTGCAAATGAAGACAGTGTGATATTTAAATCCACACTGAATATTTAAAACTCCAAATTAACTTTTTCCTAATTCTAAAAACATCACTGTTGTAGAACAGTTGAGACAGACCTAAGGCTTTGTACACCGACACTGCCCACACCTTGTGCACCTGATCTGCTCCACATTTACAAAGAGGTAGATCGACTTTCTGTATTTTGCAAGCAAGAGAAGATTGTGTCATGACAGAGAGCGAGATGGTGTCTTTTAAGGCACATGCTGGAAACTCACATTACTTGTTCTGGCTGCCTGAAAACAACAGCTTGTTCTGACCTAATCACCACTGAAAGAACTGGAAACAAAATGTCATAGCTGAGATTTATTACTTTGATATAATGGACTATTTGGCCAAATGTATGTGGACACCTGTAAAAAAGCTGCAGATACCTGAATATTGCAGCCATATGTGATTGTTGATCATCAATTTTTCCAAAACCATGGGCATTAATGTTCTGCTATAACAGTGTCCACTCTTCTGGGAAGTCTTTCTACAAGAATTTGGAACCCGGCTGCAGGGATTCAGTCCCATTTAGCCTCAAGAGCTAAATTGAGGCCGCTGATGTTGGGCGATAAGGCCTGGCTCACAGTTGACGTTCCAATTTATTGCAAAGGTGCTGTATGGAGTTGAGGTCATGTCTCTGTGCGGGCCTGAACCAAATAAAAGTATACATTAGTGACCTGTTTTTAGAGACATAACTCTTCAGCAGGAACAGAGGCTGGGACTGAGAGCCACATACAGGGCGGAATGTTATGAGAGATAGACTAACACATCGTTGTATTTGGTCTTTTCATGGCATTTGTTGCCAGGAAGAAAAACATAGAATAATGCTGACAGGAGTCTAAAGTTTTTTCCACACCAAACTCCATAAAGGAAATTCGTTTTTATGGACCTCACTTTGTGCATGTGAACAATGCCATGTTCAGAAAGGAAAGGGCCGTCCCCCCAGAAATTGGAAGCATACTATTGTCTAAAATATCATTGTATGCTGTAGCATTCAGCTTATAAAAGGTTGCACCCAAGCCATGAAAAAGATAGCACAAAAGTATGTGTCCACATACCTCTGGTCACATAGTGTATAATAGAACTCCAACATGTCCTCCAACCCGTACAACCACATGGGTTTGTTCCTTACCTCTAATACGACCCACAGGAGCGTTTCCTAAATTAGCGCCTCTACCGGTGGAAGGAGATATGACTCCAAAAACGAGAGAATAAGTTGTTTGCCAATGACTCCCAACACGACATATATAGGCGTACTGGACCTTTGTCGTCATGGTAACAATAATAAACATGTGGTTAACGGTGTGAACAAAACTACTTGGTTAGGCTTAGGAAAAGATCATGGTTTGGGTTAAAATAAGTATGTTAGTAAGTTAAGTCAAGGTTGACTTTTGATTTCACACCGGACATGAACAGTGGTCTCCTCGGTGAAAGTCCTGTGTTGCTTGACCAATCCATGCACCCCGACCTCCTCCCTATGTGACCTTTGTCACTCTATACTACCTCACTGAACTTCAGCCTTTGCTCCTGTCATAATTACTATGGCCACTAGAGGTCGCCGTACATACAAGTGTAAATACGGGTTTTAATAAGCTGCTGCACAGACGACCTATACGGACGCATTTTTGGGGAGGACAATTCCTATAAAACTGTATCCAGTTATAATACCGAATAACTGCAATCTAACAAAGCACGGCTCATACGAGAAACAACCAAGCTTTCTTGCTTGCATAGCTGTTTTTTATTTTCCCCATAAAGTCAACACAAGCTACACTGTGAACTGCCAGCATTATTTACAGCCAGTTACTCCTGAAATCAATGACTTCAACTGCCTGCAAATGTCTCTCAATCTAAAGGACCCTGCAGAAAAACTCACACAATGAAGCCAAACAAAGAGAATGGCTTATGGTTTAACACTGAGGTGTGAGAAAGGACAGGATAAATAAAAAGTGCAAAGAATGTAATTTTTGCCATGGAAACAAGCTGATGTTCCATCTCTTTTTTCCTTTTCAAGAAGTGGAGCTAGTATTACTGTTTTAGTAGCGCTGGTTCAATACTGTGGTATGTAGCCTACATACTGCGTTTCATCTGGTATGAAAAATTCAGAACATGTGTTATATCACCATCAGACCCACAGAGACATGAATATCAAAGCACATTCTCTTGGTTTTGTTTCATAACACCCATATAATTCTCTAACTCTCCCTCTACTACTCCTGATGCAACATATGAATCTGTATACTGTACATGAACCTTCCACATCCATAGAAAACGCAAAATAATCAATGTTGAAACAATGGCGTCAGGCTAAACTAGCGCTCACTCCTCCTCTTTCCCCGTCAACTCCTTCCAGCTCCTAAATGAACACAGATGCCTCCTAATAGATTTTGCGAACTCAAAGACCATCACTAGTGTAGCCAAGACAACACAGCTTATGATATATTCCCTCTTGATATTAAAAACAGGTGGGATGAGCAGAGGGATTGTCTGGGCTCTCTTATCTGATTTCTGAGAGCCCCCCCCCCCCCGCTCCCTCTTGCCTCCTCTCTTCCTCCTCCTGCTCTCCTGATTGTCACAGCGATAACACGGAGTGATGAAGGGGGAGGTATGCATTCTGGAGGGATAACGATGTGGGCTAACTTCAACCCCCTCTCTCTCTCTCTCCATATTCACCAAATCCCCCTGATGCTGTTCTTAGATCAGCCTGTCTGTTATACACAGGTTTTTTCTTCTCTCGTGCAAGAGATGCTAAGAGAGACAAACTCCTTATTTGACCTGTGCCAGTGTTGCCTCGTCTCTTTTCACAACTGACAGTCTATAGGGATGTATGTGTTTGTGTATTGGCTGCGATGTGTATGTGTTTACACTGAATGTATGTGCAAATTGTCAAATTCTCCTCTTCATTTGTTGTGTGTGAACTCCAATTGCTTCCCTAAACTGTCTGCATAGGTGGGGTTATGGGTGGGGGGGGATTTGCCCCTGCCCTTTTTTCCGTCGGGACACCATATATGGTGCTACACCCCCTGCCTCTCTGCCAGTATGGGAATGTGACTGGCCTGAAGCCGTGTGTGTGTGTGTGTGTGTGTGTGTGTGAGAGTGTGTGTGTGTGTGTATGTATGTATGTATGTATGTATGTATGTATGTATGTATGTATGTATGTATGTATGTATGTATGTATGTAGAGGATTTCTAACTTTTTAAAAATGTTTTTGCTTCATACCCATCTTATTTAAATGTGTTTTATGATGACTCGGATGAAGGCCACAAGCTGAGATGTGTTGGTCTGACAGTGTTGTTCTTTATACTACAAGTGCTGCTGGAGTTTTGACCTCTTTGGTCCTTGCAGTGCCCCCCCCAGGTTGAAACAGAAGGCTAAAGACCATAAACAGGCATCACTCACACAAGCCACGTTTACATGTACAACAGAAATTAGATTTTAATCTGATTAAGTCAATAACGCATGTGAGACAGAGCCCATGTCAACACCATCCTCCGATTTTGATCTTAATCTATAATCATGACTGTATTAAAATATGCACAGTGCTTGGAGTTTGATCCCATAAATACACACCTGTTCGAACATGTGTACACCTTTGCAGCATTTCTGGAACTGTGCTCAAGTTCAGCGTGCTATCTTTAGGAAGAGGGGACCTGTAGCCGGGAATGTTAACCACAGCTGCTTGTTTGGTTTCTTGATTTATATTTCCCAATTTCCATCTGTCTTTTTATCTGTAATTTTAAGGATGAGGTCCACATTTTTAACTCACTAAATCAGATAAATCCAGCATGCTGTCAAAACTCACACCCCTTATTCTGAGATCCATAACTGTATCAACCACACAAACATGATACACGCACTCCTGGGCAGCGCAACTTACTCTTTCCAGTGATAGTGGTATCTTCAACATCCATCGCAGATAAACATCCATAAATCTGCTTAGAAATCCTAGAAAAAAGCACTCCTCATAACTTCAGATCTTGCCAACCATCCTGTTTAGAGGTTATCTTTAGTATCAGTATCACTAAAGTAGTCCAGTGCAAACAGAAACTGCAAATAGCTAATCCAGCATAACTTTTCATGGTGCAGATTTACCAAAATGTAGATACATATACGCTAAAATGTGGCTCAAGGTGTAGCCCACAGCTCTGACTCCATGGAGACATTATACTTCCTGGTTGCATCCCCTAAAGCATTATGGGAACTGTAGTCCCAAAATTCAGAACATGTTTATCCAAATAGAAGTAAGAAAAGCAACAGGAATGACAAAATCCATGACTTAAATTTCATTTGTGTGCTATATTGTGGCTCAAATGTTTGAGTTGCCCTGTGTGCTGCTGCGGCTTATTTTTGGATGATGAGCTCTGACCCCAAGACTGCCTGCCTGAGCTAATGTCCATGCATCAACATCACTAACAAATACAGTACTGCATTATGTGAAAAGTAAATATATCCCTTTAAATGAACTAAATAGATATTTTGTCAAAGAAACAGACTGTATTGAAACTAGTGTGTTTCTGTTCTGAAGCTCCGTGAGTTTCCTTTTGTTTCTATCCGTCACTCACAGCAGAGAGACAGAGGTGCAGTGGGAATATGGGCTCCGACTGATCAATTGATAGTTACTGAACTACTGTCAGTCACAAATTATCGATAAATTCTCTCTGTCAGTCATGACAAACCATTTCCTTATGTCACAGCCAATCACTATAGAAACTGTCTGACTGATGGCCAGTCATAAAACATGGCATCTAATTGTTAGCAAGACCAGGCGTAACAGGGTTTCCTCACAATATTCTTTTTTAATCAAAAAAAGTCATCTCCATGAGGAAGCAACATACTGATGCACGCATGAGTTTAAGGGGAAGTACCCTTTAAAAGATAATCTTCATGACATTTCAGCTTTATTACATAGTTCACGATGCAGACTTTTTAAGAAAACTTTTCTTTCTGCGTCTTTCATGCACTCGTTTTGGATCTCAATGGAGAGGTCGTTTAAAATCATCAACAGCTGATTTCAAACTGTGTTCAATCACATGGAGGCCTTAAACTAAATGAGCAAATAAATAGTAAACAAACAAACAATAAATCATGTGATATGTTTTATGACAACACTTAGAAATGGCAAAAAAAATCAAAATGGATGGTGGGATATGGCTGTTGTGAGAAGCTTTTCTGCTGAGGCACTTTTGCTTTAATTTCAACATTAAAGACAACGGCTTCTCTCTGTCTTCAAATAATACACACACTCGACCAAATAGACTCAAAGCTACAGACAAGAAAAAGCCTTTGCCACTTAACAGCACACACACACACACACACACACACACCAGCAGCCAGTTGTTCCCTGCTTTGCATAAACCAATAATGTAATGGAGAGAAAGCCATTCCCTGATGAACACTGTTATGAATAATTTAAAATAATACAGCTGAAAACCATCTCAAACTTTTAAACTTGATCCAATCACACATGCAAAAAGTCCATAAAGAAATGTAATGGCAGTCAATAGATGTAATGTTGCTGAATCATTGTACAAATAAGATGTGTTGCTTGCATTTACATCCAACTGAATTCAATAAAAGCTAAGTCTGAGCTGGTTGGATTTTTGCTGTGATGGATTATAGTTGAGCTTGCTAAGCTGCTCAGTGAGCTCATGGCACTGCTCGGCATTGTGGGTAGTAACAGGGTAGAGCTAGCCTTGTGTACCCGTGTAACGTCCCTTCACGCCTCAGGGATGAGGTGACCAAAACAACCAGATAGTAGGATGGAGATAAAAGAATGTTGTCTTTGTACAGGGGGCATGTATGTGCTGCAAGCGCATGTAGATAAAGATGTAGAAAAATAACTTAGTGTGGTGCTGCCAACCAGTTATTTATTAAGGCACTGTGGTCTATTCCTGACACACTGGCCACGGTTACCACTGATACTCTCAAAGGCCACTGTTGAAAGACTTTTTTTTTTTTACAACAAGTATGTATCGATGTTATAATACTGTGAAATTTGTCATCCAGTTTTTGTGAGTGCCACATCTTATGGTGCTGTGCTGATAAAGACAAAACATGTTACGCTATCCACAATATTCCTAGCCCCCATAATTGCTTGCGTGATTTATGGCCACAACTTCCAGTTACACCTTCCAATGAACCGGTGTTCCAGTTTAACTGGTAATAACTGATAATATCCGCGTGTGCGAGGAAGCTTAGGGAATGACAAAGGTGACTGTGTCGACGCCCGTTTAAAACACTGCAAACGTCAATAAATTGATTATAATATGTTCTTGTTATATTCTATTTTTAAGTCACTTTGAGAACTTTTTATATTTTCATACAGCCTATAAGTGAAACACAGTCTGACAGTATATATTTTTTTACACCCAGCTTGAATGCAGCGTGGAGATGGGTGTTGTGATGCTGTGGCAAAGTGCGATACACTCAGATTAACTTGTGATACAACATCTGTGTCTACCATCGATCGTGTTTTATATTAAAGGCTACATACATTTATCTCTCTCATTCGGTTAACATGTCACAACCCTGTGGGTTTTTGTGGGTCCTTGTGAGTGATAGTGGGTGAGTAATTGAGGTGTGCTTGTGTGTATTTGCGAGAGGCTTGTATTGTGCGTTTTTCACTGTGTGACTCAGAGGATTGTTGTGTCTGTTTGTCTCTGGCTATGTGGTTTGTGTGTATTTGTATGTTGTGTATACGTTTGTGTGTGAAGAGGTGAAGGTAAGTAGGTAGACAGAGGTAGGAGTGGAAAACGGTATCGCAGGAGATAGTGGAGCTAGGTGCAGAAAGAGGGTCAGATAGGGTGGGTTAACAATGGACCCAAAATAGTGCGAGAGGTGCTGGATCTCAAACTCTAACCGGTATCCTGAAGGGTCACCCAGCAGTGATAAATGATTAAGAGAAGAGCACCTCCAGGATAAAGGGTAAGGATGCATGCCAACAATGATTACCTGCCATGGTAAAACTCCCAATACAGTGGGGCAAAAAAGTATTTAGTCAGCCACCAATTGTGCAAGTTCTCCCACTTAAAAAGATGAGGGAGGCCTGTAATTTTCATCATAGGTACACTTCAACTATGAGAGACAGAATGGGGGGAAAGAATCCAGGAAATCACATTGTAGGATTTTTAATGAATTAATTAGTAAATTCCTCGGTAAAATAAGTATTTGGTCACCTACAAACAAGCAAGATTTCTGGCTCTCACAGACCTGTAACTTCTTCTTTAAGAGGCTCCTCTGTCCTCCACTCGTTACCTGTATTAATGGCACCTGTTTGAACTCGTTATTAGTATAAAAGACACCTGTCCACAACCTCAAACAGTCAGACTCCAAACTCCACTATGGCCAAGACCAAAGAGCTGTCAAAGGACACCAGAAACAAAATTGTAGACCTGCACCAGGCTGGGAAGACTGAATCTGCAATAGGTAAGCAATTGCACCTCAAATTCAGACACTGCTTGAAGATCCTCAGATTCAAAACAGCATGAGCTACAGAAACCAAAGGTCACAGAATGAACATGTCATCTCTGACATATATGTGTGTGTGTATATATATATATATAAAACTTGACAAAACCTGATGGAATTCTGTCAGATCCAAACAATTTGTCATTTAATTTCAATTCTGACAGCTCACCTCTGTACAAATCTTCCAGATTTTCAATATGGCCCATACAGCTGCATTTAAATGAACTTCCTCCCAAAATGAGATTCCAGAATGTAGTGCTTGCAGGTCTTTGCTTTGGTTCNTGAGAGACAGAATGGGGGGAAAGAATCCAGGAAATCACATTGTAGGATTTTTAATGAATTAATTGGTAAATTCCTCGGTAAAATAAGTATTTGGTCACCTACAAACAAGCAAGATTTCTGGCTCTCACAGACCTGTAACTTCTTCTTTAAGAGGCTCCTCTGTCCTCCACTCGTTACCTGTATTAATGGCACCTGTTTGAACTCGTTATTAGTATAAAAGACACCTGTCCACAACCTCAAACAGTCAGACTCCAAACTCCACTATGGCCAAGACCAAAGAGCTGTCAAAGGACACCAGAAACAAAATTGTAGACCTGCACCAGGCTGGGAAGACTGAATCTGCAATAGGTAAGCAGCTTGGTGTGAAGAAATCAACTGTGGGAGCAATTATTAGAAAATGGAAGACATACAAGACCACTGATAATCTCCCTCGATCTGGGGCTCCACGCAAGATCTCACCCCGTGGGGTCAAAATGATCACGAGAACGGTGAGCAAAAATCCCAGAACCACACGGGGGGACCTAGTGAATGACCTGCAGAGAGCTGGGACCAAAGTAACAAAGGCTACCATCAGTAACACACTCTGCCGCCAGAGACTCAAATCCTGCAGCGCCAGACGTGTCCCCCTGCTTAAGCCAACCCCATAGAAAATCTTTGGAGGGAGTTGAAAGTCCGTGTTGCCCAGCGACAGCCCCAAAACATC